>OVBI01002032.1:0-25045 GCA_900406495.1 Sisymbrium altissimum | reverse complement strand
AACACATTAAATTTTCAAAATATTAAATAAGCAAAAACAACCCCGCGCATGAGCGGGGTTAGCAGCTCATCTAGTAGATATAATATGGCAATCCCGAACCTCACCCGAGAAAGAAACATGGCAATCCCGAAAAGGCTTAAAGTGGGCTGTGTATGTTTTTGTTTTAACTTTCTTATCAGTAGTGGGCTTAAAACGTTGCGTTCCACTTAACTAGAATGTGGCCTTTATAATTTAATTGAAGTTTTGATATACGTGCCATAGATTTAGAGGATTTGACATAAAATCTGTATTGGTCTCTGAGATTACTAATGCGTTGCGAAATGGAGCAATGTAGACTGGTTTCATACTCATGTCACTGTTAAATTAAGTTCTGTATTGGACTCTACTACCTGATTTGCTAATGGAGATTGAATGCATGTATTGTGTACAAAACAACCCAATTGTTCGTGTGCATAATCGAAAAGGGAGACTGAAAGATATCTCATAGAAGGATGTATTGAGCAGCACCATAAAGAGAGAATTCAGCATTTGACGATTAAAAAATCACTTTGACGGCAGTGGTGGCAGGGAGGCGTGGAAGGAAAGGTGGTGACACTGATTCTATCGAACCTTATGATTTGTGATTTTCATTGTTCTTTCATAATCATATCAATATATAAATTAACATCAGCAGTTTCATTACATTTTTTTTTTGTTAATGTTTTTTCATTATGAATATTAATAATCACATTTACGTTTCATGTATATTATATAATGCACAAAAGGTATATTTGCTATATATTCGCTACTTTAATGTGATTATAATACACTGGCGTGTACGATACAGACGACATACCTCGAACCATGTATGCGGATCTCTACAACATATTTCAATCCCTTGAAAACTATACACACATTTCCTATATATAAACGTTCGATATATATATGCTTCTTCTTATATATTATCTAATCCTATAGCTTCGGAAGATATAGAAAAACAATACTAACATGTACAATATGTATGGGCATTATTTCTATATTAGTTAGTAACATTTTGGTTAGGTTCAGAACGGAGCACGGTGTGGTACGCCCTTCCGTCTGCTTGAGTTCCGGTGATTATATATGGGCGGTGTCCCCGGAGACAGATTAAAACCGCTTTCATCACCGGAACTCGAAGAACGTTGGTCTCCTGAAAAGTAATCCGACTTAACGGTGGAGATGGAGAGACCGCTCATCAAACGGTTGAAAGCACAAGTCTTGCGTATTTTAGTTGGTGTAGTCGCCTCATCAGATTCCGACCCACCTTGATACTCCCTCCCATGCTTCCCTCTCAAAGAGAAGGTTAGACTCTGATTCCCTCTCTTCATCCCTCCAAGCTGAAACACCAAAACAAGAGCGCAATATGGTCAACTTAATCAAAAACAGAGGAAATTCACAATAATCACTGAAACACGAAGAAGCAATCCTCTGAAGTGAAATGAGATATATTCACGAGTGGTAGGCTATCCACTTTCTTTGAAAGTTCAAAACTTTGAACAAAGAAAAACAGAGAGAAAAGAGAGTTTTATTTACTTTGCAACCAAGAGAGCAGAAACGAAAAGAATCAAGGAGGCTTCTGCAGCAGATTTCACAAGTATTGGTAACGCCTTTGCCGATCCTGGGCTGAGGACGTTCGTTCAAGAACACGATCCTTGCGCTGTTGATTATATATGTCTGAACGCAAGAGATGTCTATGTACTTCTGAATCTCGTTCACCCTCACAACGTTGTGGTACGATGATCTTCGTATCTACAGATAAAGTATTCGATTTTTTCTTATTATGTTTCTGCGAATTTAGGAGAATAACAAAATGGGATTTGGTGAAAAACGAACCTGAAGGACACGATGGTTTTTGTGGTTGATCAAACAGTAAGAGCAAAAAGCATTGCAAGTGCAGTCAAGACAGAACATGTTGCATTCGCTTTTGTTGGAATCAGCGTGGATCCGACAAGAGACGAAGTAGTTTGCTCTTAGCATTGGGATTAGCCATGGTGGACTCAGGTAACAGTCTTCTTCCTCTTCTTCTACTGCTCTCATCATTGGTCCCTAGAGGATTTTAAGACCAATTCAAGCGGTAGCAATATAAGAATTCTGCAGAGAAAAATTCAAAGGTGGAAAACAGAGAAGAAGGAGAGAATCAATCACCATGAGTTCCTTGGGATTGTGCTTATTGACCCCAAATTTGTGGTTTTCGATAGCCAGCTTCAGCAGTGAAGATTTGATTGAAAAGACTAAGAAGAGAAGAGATGATTTAAGTTAGTGGATGAGGCGGCTGCTATAGCTGAAAATGAGAGAAATTGAGGGTTATTTACTTATGTGTGTGTTTGAAGTCGGTCACGATAATTTCAGGTTTATAATAATTCACATGAAAATCATTTAATATTCCCTTTTCATTTGTGTTTTTTGTAGTTATCTTTAAGAGTAATTACTTTTTTTGGTCATATTATCTATTTGACAAATCAGTGTATCTAATTTTTCTTTTTAGCCCATTAGAGGCACACGTATAGGTTAAGTGCACATGTGTGTGTCTGTAGAGACCCCAGAAGTAAAGGAGCTTAAGAAAAGGAGTATTATTGAATTGAACATTTGAATCATTCATTGCTCGCAAATGATGGTAAATTATTTTTCTTTTTTGTTTGGCATATTATTTTGTCGTTTGCGCCTCCAAAAGATCAAGCCGACTATATTCTTCGGTCCTACATCATTTCCCAATATGGGATATTTTTCCTACCACATTTCATTATAGTTATATTCATTATGCGAAGTTTATGTTCTTTGTGTAACTGTTCATATATAACAGAGACAGCAAACTATTGAAACTTGAAAGATACAACAGAACTGACTGTGGATACTAAATTAGTAAAATTAATATAACAGTAATGAACTCTCATGAAATTAATACTACATCCTTCCAAAAAAAAAAATTGTTATTAAAAAAGAGGGACGTGGCGTGGCCATAGGTGAAGAGCCAGGAAGATCGACGGATATGAGAGGAGACAGAACCAAACTGGAGATTGGTGTAGATTCTGGTCTGAGCCGTTCGATTTAAAAGAAAGCTCTTCTCGGACAAATCTTTGTATGTGACGTGGCACGCGCTTTTGTCCTTTACTGGCTTACCCATATGACAAATCTTAGACCGTAGGATTGAAAAACTGAAGTAGGCCCGACATATGCCACCACTTATAATCGTAGGGTCAGCGAGCGTCTTCTATGTGATCCAAAAAAATTGATAATTTAAAATAAAGAGCTGCAGAAAAGAGTTCTTATCATCTAGTGAGTGCTTTTTTGTGAAGTGCAATCTAAACTGTTGGATTCTACAGTCAGAGTCAAACTACGAGGAGTTGTCCAGAATCTAATAATCGCTGTACGTACGGCTCATGTGTGTGAAACATAACAGTTTCACCATGATTTTTTATATATTTTAAATAGCCTCAAAATGTTAGGAGGAGCTTATCACATAGGTGTAGACATTATATATATTTACATTCTTTTTTATAGTACCTTTTCCATTCGGATATTTTCTAGTGGAGTAGTTCAATTTTATCCTTGATTATCCTCTAATTTGAATACTAGATATTTAAGCTGTTAGAAGTTAGAAGTTAGAACATAGGGATAGATTAGATAACAACATCTGTGTCTGGATATGTTCGACGAATGGGAATAGTCTACAATTGAGATTGCGTGAATTAACGAAACTCTAAAATGAACATAATTATCTGTCCCTACACTATGAAATTATGCAATCTATATGCTGTTTTTTTTCTTCTTCTAGGTATATATAAGTGAGCGTCCGCTATCTTCTACACATATGACATATCTAATAGATTAAAGTATGTTTAAATAAATGATCTAAAAGTGTTTATGAGTTTCTTTTGCGGACCAAACTAGAAATAGACGAATGGAGGAACAGTTAGAAAAACAAGTCAAAATTTTAATATATTATACAGATTACAATGTAAATCATCCACAGATGTAATGTAATGTAATGTAGTACTCGTGAAAGAGACCGAATCAATAAACTATATACATGGAATATCGTAAAGAGATAATAATAAAAAGAGAAGTGTGATCCACGTAATCAGTTAGTAGCTATCATCAATTGAAAACTAAACATAACCACTAATTGTTCAAAATGTTGGGAGAAAAGTCGACGAATCGTCTTTTTTTTTTTTTTTCTGCGATCTTATCTCTTTCCAACTCCACAAAAAGAAATTAGTTTTGTTTTGGTTTTGTTTGTATTCAAAAAGTGAAAAAGAAAGAAAGTTTGGGACAGTTGTGGGAAGAAGGGTGAATAAAAGGGGCAACGCACTGTTGACCGACCTGAACAATAGTCAATAACACGTGACTCACGTGCCCGTCGTGGTTTACTCACGTCAAAAGAAAGAGGTAGGTCGAAGCAAGTGCCATAAATACGAACCGAACCAAATCATAAACCGAATTTTATTTGCGTTGCTGCACCGACTATCAACGATTAACTACTGCGATCAGCGACAAAGATACAAAGTCATATACGTTTTAATAGTCGTCAGTTCATCGATTTATATCGACAACAGGAGGTTTTTGTGATAAGAAAATATCTAATTATTGATACAGTACCAAAGTTTTAAACATTGAAATTGTCGGCGTTTGAAATTCTGATCTCTAGTACTCAAAATCTATCGCTGAACTAACACAACTAGAAAACGAATACAATTAGCAAAACGAACAAACAAATCTTTTAGCGAGATGCTGCTACTATTTTTACATAGCATTAGAAAAAGGTTATAATATTACTTACGACAATCTTCAACTACTACTAACACAACTCTACAGATACAGTATCCCCCAAAAGAAAAACAGATTCAGTAAATAGCCACAGCTTCTGTGTTGTTAAAGAGAAAAAGGAAATAACTAAGCATAAGAAAGGAAATTAACGTCTTCAAGAATAAAACATAATTAGCCAAAATATATAAAGACTCGGGTGTTGTCTACTCTGATCCGAACTAGTTTCTTCTCTGTATGTCCAAAATCCACAGGTCTTCGGGTTTTCAAACTTTGCCTCTTCTTTGTTCTCAGTTTTCTTCACCACGTTTGCAAAACCCATCAGAATTAACACCAGTTAAGTTACCAACCTTTTGTACTTTCTACACTGAGCCATAATCAAGACCTCCCCAACTGAAATGCGAGCCTTGTCTGACGATAGGGAAAGCGTGCATAAACACGCAAACGCAAACACAGACCGTCGCAACAGCAAGCATCGAGTGGATGATCGGAGTTGGAAACAAACGATGTGAACCCGAAACCCTCTTCTGATACTTTAGAGCCACATTCGCACATGTGTTGCAAGATCTCCTGAGCTCTGAGCTTAGTCTCTTACTCATACCAATCTGATCAATCTCGTTCTCGATGTTCAGAGATATTTGACCGTTTCTCTTATCTGCAAGTTTACGAGCCACCAAGGTGTTGTAACTGTGGTTATTCCTCATTGCAGCATAGCTAAATGGAGTCTGTCCACTTGCATCGATTAGGGTATTCCAGCACAACAATCCAATCTGAAACCAGAGACAAAGTGAGAAACTTTTACAAGAAGAGAAAACAAGTGGCTAAAACAAAGGGTTCTGCAAATAGAAACTTCACCTCTTGTGGATCATTAGTCAGGACATCAATCATATCATCTGAGCCAGATGTAGAGGCAGCCAGATGCAAAGGTGTGATATCACCAGGTCCCCTGCTGTTAGGCAAGAAAATGAACTTTTTTGCAGTGGGATTAACGGAGTATTGAATCAGCGTTTCAGCCATTTTTGTGTTCTTCCTCTTAACAGCGCGGTTCAACAGCTGAATCTCAGCCAGCATATCTAAGGACTCTTTGTTCATCACACCGTCGTTTCCCAAATTTCTCTCTACCATCATATCCAGGAGCGTTCTTACAAGAGCACAGTAATCTCTTTCAACAGAGCATACGAGCAGAAATTTGAAGCGAGGGAGGGAAAAGTCGGATTCTCCATGAAAATCGGATCTCCCTTTCTTCTGAAATAGCCAACCGAGCTCGTTCAAGAAACAAAGAACTTCTTCTCTCGAACTTGGACGATCCGAGTTGTACCTTTGCTCTTCTGTCACGTCTTTTGGATGAAACTCGCCTTCAAGGCGATTCAACTCTTTGCAAATCGTGGCATTAGCAATTATCAAAGGGAAACTGTCACTTCTGAATCCATTCTCCACCTGTTTCAACATAATAGGAAATGTTAAACTATCATCTTCTAAAAGCTTGACTTACTAAGAAACTATAAGTTCGGTTGTTTCGAAATTTTACCTCAACAAAACAGCGCCCTAGAGAGCTTGTACCCGTAAGTTTGAACCTATTTACGTTTAGCTCATCCAAGTTGGTGCTCCTATGAGCTATTCCAGTTACCTCCATCGACGTATAGTTACCCATATGCGCGCAACGAAAACTGCAGCATAATGACCTTAAAGCTTAGAACAAAAAAACAGAAACATGAAAGGATAAATCCCTACAACATTTGTGTACCTAATTCCATCATTAGTCAAGCTTCTACCCCTTACTACCAAAGTAGTTTCTTCACCGGCTACAACAGCAACAGGTGATACCGTGATTAGCTCCGGTGAACTCAAAGTTCTCCAAGATTTGCTCAGACGAATTCTACCTGTAACATTGCATAGAGATGACTAGGTTATAATCTTGCAGACCATACGCACCAACGGACACAGAAGTAACAGCTCACGAGCACTCACCATGTTTGTATGACGCGAGCTGTCTGCCTGTGTTGACCAAAAATCTTGTGTTGCTCCAAAATTCTGAATCTCGAACCAAAGAACTAACCCGCTGCAGCAAGTTTTCTTCAAGCTGAACGAAAACGACATAAAACCCATCAGCTCCTTACAATGCTTAGAGCAATTTCGAATAATATTAACCAGTTCAAGCAAATCCACTCACTTGTTCCCAAGCAGAAGCTGACATTGACACATAGACAGATAGAATAACACAGCCAGGCCTGATATAACTCTCCATATCTGATGGAATGCTAGAAAGCCAGCTACAGATCTGGAATTAAGGGTTGCGCAGTGTTAAAGAACTTTGGACTTAAAGAGGGCAACCAATTATTCTTTTACATTTCAAGAAGTTCTCACCTCGGTTCTCAATGTACCAGGGAGCTGACTAGGATCTTTTCCAAGCAGTTTGAAAGCTATCTTCCCGGTACGGTCCTATTTGAAAACACACGAAAGCAGCTTTAGACCTGCTTTGCTAAGAAATGATTTCAATTTACAAGGGGAATGTGGCAAGCTAGATACCTGAGCACCAGAGTTTAAACTGGGAGGAGAATAATCCGAACCAGACGAAGCATAACTAGGATTTGCGTCAGCTCTTCTGTTTGATGCACCAAAAAGCTCTAGGGGCAAACAAGTAGTCCTGGGAGTGGGACTAGAGTTTCTGCAATTGTTAGATCTCATGGTTTCAGGAGATGTCTGCATTGGAAACAACTCCTGCATGACCGGTGATGATGATGGCGATCTATCCTCAACGGGGTTGCTGCTCGCAGAAGAATAGTACTTTCCTGAAGAGGCAATCGTTGGTTGACTCTCATCCTCTGGTGAAGAGGTGAATAGTTGTAGAGATAAGCTAGACCTAGTGTCCTGCGCGCGTGAATCTGAATCCTGGGAAGGAGATGGGTTACTGCTGCTAGATCTCTCTCCTCCCCCAAAGGAAGGAAACTCTAAAGTTCTCTTTTCTGATTTGGTTGTAGTGGCGTGGTCAGACGAAGCTAACTTAGTCTTATCATTGCTGTCTTTGTTACCAAACCCTCCTTCAGATAAAAAAGCTATGGCCTCAGGTGCAGATGAGCCTAGAGTTGTGGAGAGAACAGCAAGCAAGTCCATGGTAGAAGGAGAAGAGGTCCCATTTTGTGGGTTCGTAGCCGAAGGTTGATCCAGATTTTTCCTGGCCAAAATTCCGATATTGTTCAGCTTAGAGACAAGATCCATAGGCAACGGTAACGCATTGATCTTGTTAAGTATCTGAAGAAGTTGCTCTCTTTGAGGCACTGCCGGAGATCCATTAGGTTGAGCATCGTTCTTAGTGTTCTTACCTGCAAAACGCAGACCAAGAATGAGGATTATTCCCATTAATATCATCTAAAACCAAATTACCAGAGAGGAGAACGATGACGTTACCTTGTGCACAGGCTAAAGCTGTTAACAAAGCCATGATATCCTTATTAGCTGCGTTATTGTCCGAATTCCCGGGAGCTGCAACCCCAGAAGTAATCTCCTCTGGCTGAGTTTTCCTTCTCCGCCTGTTATGGCCAGCCAATCTTCGCCTACAGCTTCTCTTTCCCTCATCAAACTCGGAAAGAAGATGAAACCTAGAAACCAAAAGTTCAAAACTTTTAAGACTTAATCATATACTGTTTCAGAAAAGAAAACACGGTCGATCATGAACAAAGTCAGAATCTTTCACCTGCTACACTGTTGGCAAAACCTCTGCATCTGTTTCCCAACAAGAGCTTTAGTAGCTTTGCTATGAACCTCACAGACTTTATGTCTTCTGTGATAATCCTTAGCAACAGACAGATCTTCCCTACAGTTATCCACCTGACACTTGGGGTAGTTTCCTCCTCCTCCACTTCCGGGAGACCCGGACTTAACCCTCTTGTTAGGTCTAGCGACGACAGTGGTCTCTTCCACGGCGTTAAAACCAGAGCTCAGATTCAAATCAAGGCTCCTTCTTTCTTCCCCCTCGTAACTCAAACCCCCGTTGTTGTTATCGTTACTGCAACTCCTCGCATTGAGATCAAACTTGGTACCGCCGTCCCCTAGGTGAAGAGACTCAGCTTCAACAGGTTTAGCTTCGAATCTCCGACTGTCCCAATCCCAATCCTTGGGATCCCAATCATTATTCCTCGGGTGTGGCACGAGCCAGTACGGCTGGCGATTAGACATCTGGTAATAAAGATCGCGTTTCCTCCCCATTGGATGGTGAACTGAAATCGGACTAGCGACTTGAGGACCAACCTCCTCCATTTCTCTCTCTCTCTCTCTACTTGACTCTACTCTTCACTAACTTCAAATCAAACACACGAAAGTTCAGAGATTGAAAGCATATCAAAAAGCTTCTCTCTTTTCCGAAAAGTTTGAATTTTTTTGCCGAAAATAGAACATTTCTCTCTCTCTCTCTCTCTCTCTCTACTTGAAAAAAGAGGGAACGAACGAATCGACTGTGTTACCTTATATCATAATAACTCAGCTTCTTCAGAGCATTTCAAAACCCTCTTTTCCTCAGTTCCAAGCTCCAGCCGACGATATCGAATCCAACAATCAGAGAGTTTGTTCAGATTTGAGCCAAACTCCAAAAAATCGAATCTTTGCTTCCGAAATTTCCGTCTGTGAATTGATTCAGCGACGAGAACGAATCGACGGAAAGCTTCAGCTTCTCTCTGTTACCTTCTTAGTTTTTGTTGTTGGCTTTCTCTCTCTCTGTGATTGGCTTCGTCTGCTTCTTCTTTTGTTGTGGGTTTGTTCTCTTGTCTTCAACTTCTTAGCTTTTACATACCTTTTTTCTTATTTTGTTCGGTGATGGCACAAACTGTAAATTCTATTACGATGAAGGGTGTAATATGTAAAGCTTCCCATTTGAGAGAAAACATGAAGGATCCAAGATACTACTTTTTTTTTTTTTTTTTTTTTTTGTTAATAATCATTTTAAGATTCGTATCTTATTATTATTTTTATTTTTCTGCATTTTTATTTGTTGTATATATTCACCATTTCAATTCCCAATTTTTCTATCAACCATTGACGATGATGATAAATATTCATTTCTATTCATCAATAATTGATATGTGATGAATAATAATAAGTTAATAACGAAGTAGAAACGTAACGTACAGAAAACAAATATATTAATATTCAAACGAGAACAAAAAAAAGTTAGTGTAAACAACAACAACAATAACCTCTAACATTGAGAAAGAATACAACGTATTGAGTCTATTGACTCCCCCATATCGTCAACTGCTTTTAACAAAGTTGAAAGCAACCATAATCCTATTTATTTATTTTTAGAGGAGAATTTCGCTCAGGTTTTTTTTTGGGATTTTTTTTTGTTGTAAAATAATCAAGTTACTTCATTTTCCCCTTTTATTTTTATTTTTCTTTGCAGAAACAAAGAGTTCAGCAATATATTTTTTCACAACTGTTTTGATTTGACCATATACGTGTGAAGTTGATAAAAACAAATGTACTAAAACAATATTATAAAAACAAATGATATCAGTTAAAGCTAAAAAAAAAAAAAACAAATGATATCGGTTACACATAAAAAAAGAAACAAATGATATCGTAAATAAATAAAATTATTTGGAACAGAGAATGTGTGATAGCTAATTCAATAACGCAAATTGCGCTAATATCACTTTTTTCAACTTTACGCTACGACCTTTGAACCTTGATTTACTAGATATTTATTCATCTCGTAAACATAATCTTTTTTGTTCATTCAAATGACATGTTTAAAAATTATAAATCCTAGAGATTAATCATGAAAAACAAAACAGAATAAATAAACAAAACTTTGAAACAAAACGAAAGCAAAAAAAGTTTGAACTCATAATAAAAAACGTTATAAATCATAAAGCACATCCACGTTTGGGGGAAGTCGTCGTCATAAACGAAAGGTAAGGCTTAAACAGTAAACAGTCATCCAATACCTATTGATAGTCAAAGACGCTATTATCCTTGGTATCGAGAATTACAAATTAGCCCCTTTGTAAATCAAAGAAGATAGAGAGAGAGGCGCCACATCTCACACCTCCGAATATTCTATCATTTTTTATACTTAATATTCTTTTATACACGATGTTTACTCTTATATGTTTGTACTTTTGATGGAAGTATGAAGTATCCACCAAAATTGTTTGTATGTAAATTAATGACTTATATAAAAACTTATAATTGAGAAATGAGTTTGAAAGAGAAACAGCTGTAATTAGTACGAAAGTGGATGGCATTGGATTGGCAAAGGATACTGACAACTATTCCTAGAGACTTCATGCTTGTACTAACTCTTACTTCATTTCTTGTACTACATCTATGTTTACTCTTTTTATTAAATTATTATTATAATTGTTTCCTTTTCAGCTTTTATTTTTTTTTACACTTACATTCAAACTTTTAAATTGTTATTTATACGAAAAACATCATCACATATACCATCATCCAAAAAAAAATCTACAATTACTTTCTAATCACGACTCACGTGCATTTGTTCAGGACACACACAACTCAGTTTTTATCAAGTTGGCGCATCCAACACAATCTGTACGTACGTACCTATAGAGTCTAGAAATCTACCAAAAAAAATTCACGTTCCACTAACTGAACATGAGACTTACTGTACGTAGATTCAACGTTATTTTCATTCACGAGATCGTTTTCTTATATTCTGTTACTATTCCTTTATGATGGAATTGAATTCTACTCACCACAAATTCCTTATTTTTATGGAAAACATTTGAAGCGCTAAGGTTGGAGAACATGCACGTTAATAATAGGTTCTTGATAATAATGATGATAAATTAATAATTACAACGATCATAAAAAAAGATGGAAATCTTAATGAACTTTATTTGATGATCGATGGAATATTTTCCGGTTTCTAATGCCAAAAGAAGCTCTTCGTGATTAAATTAGTTTGGATCGATGTTTTTTTCATAAAAAATATGATCAACTGCTTTCTCGATATCGATCTAAAGTTGTTTAAAAAAAATCAATATTGGGGTTTTAATTAGTGTCTGCATAGGTAACATGGAGAAGTTTTGTTTTGTTCCCTACGTAGTAATATTATTACGATAGCTTCTTTCAAATCAACTAATTACTCTTATTTATAGTTTGAAACCCCTAATAATTCTGTTGTGGTATAGTTTATGTGTTTGCAAACCGAGCGTATTTAGTTTGTCGGCCGACATAATCTCTTTAGAACATATAGCTGAGGACAAAATTGTTTTTTTGTTTAGATAGACTTGTACAAAATTATTTATTGTAAAAAAAGTATTCAATTAAGCAACTGAATTATGATTGATTGCTTCAGAGTCACAGAGAGCCAGGTATATTCATCAACTAGCCAGTTATTCTCTAAAAAATAATATACGTAAAATAAAATCGAAACAAATCAAACTAAAAATCATAGCTATGAAAACTAAAACCGCATTAGCAATTTAGATAAACAACGATAATCAAACGGATTAAAACTCCACATGCCGGAACAAATCATAAAAAAAACTCTTTTCGGCCATGAAGAACACCTCTTTTTTTCTAAGTTCTAACCATTACAATATTATAGCTTATGAGCCTATGATGTTGTAATAGGTCTGCTAACCGCTGAACAATATGGACGGGCGATGCTTTCTCAATAATCTTCGTTAAACAATTAAGATAGTGAAATTCATATTATTTTGAGTTCCTCCGTATATTTGCATATGATATGGAATATTTTCATGTTAAGCGAAGTTTGAGTGCATAATCATATATAACAAATAAAGTTTATTTTGTCACTTGCTGAGGATCCCCTCGGGTCACGTGAGAAGTCAGGTGTCTGTTATGATATCACCAATAAACATTACTACATCAGATATTAGAAACAATTCAAAATTCACCGACGGAACACATCTGATCGAAAGTATCGATTTGTACCTTACATAATAAAAACTAAAAAAAAAATTCTTTGACTGAAGGTTTTTAAAACTAAAAGTTTTTCATTCTTAAATTATGTGTATGGGACTGATAGAAACATTTTGTAATTAATAATTAAATCAATATTTTGATCACGAGCTCCAAATTTTCCAAGATATACATCAGAAACAATACCTAAAAAGTACTATAAGATGGAAATACTCTAGCGATTTTTATATATTTTTAACCGATAGTTAAGTTCTAAACGTTAAGAAACCTACAGAACAGGAATTCGATTATCCGTATATACGATTTAAAGTATATTTAAGTTAACACTTGAAACAAAAAAACTATCGTCAATCTACTCATAAATAGTGAAAATGGCATAGAAAAACAATATGGTCGAGGTAAAATAAAAAAGAATTAAATATATGTTAAATCGGACGAAAAAGTTGAGTATTAATATCGTACATAGTTGGTGTTTCCTGATTGGATTTTTAGCAATGGTGCACTGCACGTGGTCATTGCTCATTTACGTACGAGTACAATCATTTCCCATTATCTCAAACACGTAAACATATGTTTGAATTTACAATTTCATGGTGTACAACTTTTTGTCAAGTGTAATATAAAAATTTGGAAACTTTGAAGGGAAAAAACGTTTTAAGTTTCCGTTAAACATTAGTTAAATCTCAGCTAAATTTAGTGTCGAGGGGTTATAAACTAGAGCGTTGAAGCCAAACTAAGAATTAGAATGTCTGTGTCATGACTCCTGAGTCATCCAACTCATCATCTATACTTTTCTTTTTTAAAACGAATTGTTTGATCGTTTTGTTAACTGCCATGTGTCCAATGACTGTTTCGTAAATGTTCGCCTGAGTTTGAACGCAACCTTATCAGTTATCCCCGCTAAAAAAGGTTCGATCTCTCTTATTCCCGTAAAATTCGAACATGTATAAATCGAATCGTTTACCTAATTTAGGGGTTGTGAGTTTTTCTCTCTTTGTGGGAACATACACATGCATCCACTAATTTCAAATGAATGTATTTTACAAAAAAATTAACTACTCGAGTAAATAGTATTGCGAGTAAACAAAAAAACTACTCTAGTATGGATTTATAACATAAAGATATTTTACATGGTGAAAACCTTTCTATTCCATTCTAGTGTTGGTTTAACTTTTTCTCTTAAACCATACAACGTTTCCTTGGACTAATTTAACTAAGCTATTGATTTAGTAACATTCTTTTTTTTTTTTTCCAACAAAACATTAATTTTGAAGAAAACAGTCAACGATTCTAATCAACCACATAAAACTCCAAGATATGATATTTAACTTTTTTTTAAAAACATGTAACAGAAGATCACATGATTTGAATGCGGAGCCACACAGGAAGACACATCCGGTCGAGAGATTAGTACTTTAGATAGTGACCATTATCAATATATTTGTTTATTAAATTTGTCTAAATAACAAAACAATGTGCTATACAAACAGATTGATCACAAACTATGGGACGCTAAATATCTAAAGCAGATTAAGAAGGTTTGAGAAAGAAAAAAAAGGCCTGTAGATACGAAACTACAGCTGCTCCATTCCAAAGATAAAAGTCTCCTTGACTTCGTATGCATCCTACCTTCCCTTTTTCTTGAATCTCTAAAACAGAGATTTATTTTGAGCGTCTTCTTTATGCCTCAACTGAATAAGACACCATAGTACCATACCATAAACAAAACGTGTATATATTTTTACAAGTGTAACGATGCGATTCAATCATAAAAGATCACATCACACTGATGATCGCGCGTTTCACATCCACAAAGACCGAAACACGTGTATCGTCGTATCACGAACCCTTTATCTGGTGTTCAATGTAGCTATTTTCCTTTTAACATATAGGACGTGAAATTCTTGCGAGTAGAGTGGTAAATATAAGGTTTAAGGAGAGAGTAATACTATTTTTACATAGCATTAAAAAGGAGTATTACATTACAAGTTGTATAGCGTTAAAAAAGGGTATTACATTACAAGTTTACAACAATCTTTAACTACTAACACAGCTCTACAGATACAACATCCCCAAAAGAAAACAGTTTCGGTAAATAGCCACAGCTTGTGTGCTGTTAAGAAAACAAACGAAAAAGAAAACCTAAAAATGTAACTAAGGAGGAGGAAAATCAACAGATTCAAGAATAAACCATAATTAGCCAGTATATATATAAAGAACTCAGGGGTTGAAGCTATGTCTGGTCTGACTCGAACCAGTTTCTTGTCTCTACTATCTTCCTCATACAGACCAGTAAGTGATTTAATCTCTGGAGTGTCCAATATCCACAGGTCTTCGGGTTTTATCACTTTGCCTCTTGTTTCTCAGTTTTCCTTCACCATTTTTTT
Organism: Sisymbrium altissimum; assembly: GCA_900406495.1. Classification (NCBI taxonomy): domain Eukaryota; kingdom Viridiplantae; phylum Streptophyta; class Magnoliopsida; order Brassicales; family Brassicaceae; genus Sisymbrium; species Sisymbrium altissimum. Next base: position 9,971 of record OVBI01002032.1, on the reverse strand, counting down.
TTCTTCTTATTTATGTGAAACCAAAAAGAATGAACAATACTTAAATTTACCAACCTTTTGTACATTTCAGATTGAGCCATAATCAAGACCTCCCCAACTGAAGTGAGATCCTTGTCTAACGATTGGGAAAGCGTGCATAAACACGCAAACGCAAACGCAGACCGTCGCAACCGCAAGCATTGAGTGAATGATTGGAGTTGGAAACAAACGATGCGAACCCGAGACCTTCCTTTGATACTTTCGAGCCACACTTGCACACGTGTTGCAAGATCTCTTAAGCTCTGAGCTTATTCTCTTACTCACACCAATCTGATCAATCCCGTTCTCGATGTTCAGAGATATTTGACCATTTCTCTTATCTGCAAGTTTACGAGCCACCAAGGTGTTGTAACTGTGGTTGTTCCTCATTGCAGCATAGCTAAATGGAGTCTGTCCACTTGAATCCATTACGGTATTCCAGGACGACAATCCAATCTGAAACCCGAAACCAAGTGAAAACTCAGGTTAGGAAAGAAAAAACTAGCGGCCAAAAACAGAGGGTTCTAAAAGTAGAAACTTTACCTCTTGTGGATCATTAGTCAGGACATTGATCATATCTTCTGAGCCAGATGTCGAAGCAGCCAAATGCAAAGGTGTGATATCGCCAGGTCCCTTGATGTTAGGCAAGAAGATGAACTTTTGAACAGTGGTAATAACGGAATAGTGAATCAGCGTTTCAGCCATTTTTGTGTTCTTCCTTTTAACAGCGCGGTTTAACAGCTGAATCTCAGCCAGCATATCTAAGGACTCTTCGTTCATCAACCCGTCTTTGCCCAAATTTCTCTCTACCATCATATCCAGGAGCGTTCTTACGAGAGCGCAGTAATCTCTTTCAACAGAGCATACGAGCAGAAATTTGAAGCGAGGGAGGGAAAAGTCGGATTCTCCATGAAAATCGGATCTCCGTTTCTTCTGAAATAGCCAACCAAGCTCGTTCAAGAAACAAAGAACTTCTTCTCTTGAACTTGGACGATCCGAGTTGTACGTTTGCTCTTCTGTCACATCTTTTGGATGAAACTCGTCTTCAAGGCCATTCAACTCTTTGCAAATCGTGTCATTGGCAATTATCAAAGGGAAACTGTCACTTCTGAATCCATTCTCCACCTGTTTCAACATAATAGGAAGTGTTAAACTATCATCTTCTAAAAGCTTGACTTACTAAGAAACTATAAGTTGGGTTATTTCGAAATTTTACCTCAACAAAACATCGCCCCAGAGAGCTTGTACTTGTAAGTTTGAACCTATTTACATTTAGCTCATCAAAGTTGGTGCTCCTATGAGCTGTTCCAGTTACCTCCATCGACGTATAGTTACCCATATGCGCGCAACGAAAACTGCAGCATAATGACGTTAAAGCTTAGAAAAAAAAAAACAGAAACATGAAATGATATGGCTAAATCCCTACAACATTTGTGTACCTAATTCCATCATTAGTCAAGCTTCTACCCCTTACTACCAAAGTAGTTTCTTCACCGGCTACAACAGCAACAGGTGATACCGTGATTAGCTCCGGTGAACTCAAAGTTCTCCAAGATTTGCTCAGACGAATTCTACCTGTAACATTGCATAGAGATGACTAGGTTATTATCTTGCAGACCATACGCACCAATGGACACAGAAGTAACAGCTCACGAGCACTCACCATGTTTGTATGACGCAAGCTGTCGGCCTGTGTTGACCAAAAATCTTGTGTTGCTCCAAAATTCTGAATCTTGTACCAAAGAACTAACTCGCTGCAGCAAGTTTTCCTCAAACTGAAAAAAAGAAGACACAATCCCATCAGCTCCTTAGGATCCCCACAGCAAATTTACATACTATTTTAACCAACATTAAAGCAAATTCACTCACTTGGTCCCAAGCAGAAGCTGACATTGCCACATAGACAGATAGAATGACACAGCCAGGCCTAATATGACTCTCCATTTCTGATGGAATGCTAGAAAGCCAGCTATAGATCTGAAATTAATAGATGACCAGTGTTAAGAACTTTGGACTTAAAAGGAGGACAACCAATAGTTTTTTTAACATTTCAAGAAGTTATCACCTCGGTTCTCAATGTCCCAGGGAGCTGACTAGGATCTTTTCCAAGTAGTTTGAAAACTATCTTCCCGGTTCGATCCTGTTTGATAACACATGGAAAAAAGTAGCTTTAGACCTGCTTTGCTAAGACATTGATTTTAGCTTACAAGGGAAATTTGGCTAGCTGCATACCTGAGCATCAGAGTTTAAGCTGGGAGGAGAATAATCCGAACCAGACGAAGCATAACTAGGATTTGCGGCAGCTCTTCTGTTTGATGCACCAAAAAGCTCTAGGGGCAAACAAGTAGTCCTGGAACTAGGACTAGAATTTTTGCAATTGTTAGATCTCATGGTTTCAGGAGATGTCTGCATTGGGAACAACTCCTGCATGACCGGGGATGATGATGGCGATCTATCCTCAGCGGGGTTGCTGCTCGCAGAAGAATAGTACTTCCCTGAAGATGCAACCGTTGGTTGACTCTCATCCTCTGGTGAAGAGGTGAATAGGTGTAGAGATAAGCTAGATCTAGAGTCCTGAGGGCGTGAATCTGAATCCTGAGAAGGAGACGGGTTACTGCTGCTAGTTCTCTCTCCCCCGAAAGGAAACGCCAAAGTTCTCTTTTCTGAATTGGTTGTAGTGGCGTGGTCAGAAGAAGTTAACTTAGTCTTATCATTGCTGGCTTTGTTACCAAATCCTCCTTGAGATAAAAAGGCTATGGCCTCAGGTGCAGATGAGCCTAAAGTTGTGGAGAGAACAGCAAGCAAGTCCATGGTAGAAGGAGAAGAGGCCCCATTCACATCATTTTGTGGGTTCGTAGCCGAAGGTTGATCCAGATTTTTCCTAGCTAAAACTCCGATATTGTTCAACTTAGAGACAAGATCCATAGGCAAAGGTAACGAATTGATCTTGTTAAGTATCTGAAGAAGTTGCTCTCTCTGTGGCATTGCTGGTGATCCATTAGGTTGAGCATCCTTCCTACCTGATAAACGCAGGGAATTTGTTAACACTAAAAAGATGAATACTTAAAGCAGGATTACCAGAGAGAAGAATGAGACAGAGCCTACGTACCTTGTGCACAAGCTAAAGCTGTTAACAAAGCCAAAATATCCATATTAGCTGCGTTATTACCAGAATTCCCGGGAGCTGCAACCCCAGAGGTAATCTCCTCCGGCTGAGTTTTCCTTCTCCGCCTGTTATGGCCAGCCAATCTACGCCTACAACTTCTCTTTCCCTCATCAAACTCGGAAAGAAGATGAAACCTGGAAGCCAAAAGTTCCAAACTTTTAAGACCTAACCATAAACTATTTCAGATAAGAAAACAAGGTTGATCATGAACAAAGTCAGAATCTTTCACCTGCTACACTGTTGGCAAAACCTCTGCATCTGTTTCCCAACAAGAGCTTTGGTAGCTTTGCTGTGAACCTCGCAGACTTTATGTCTTCTGTGATAATCCTTAGCAACAGATAGATCTTCCTTACAATTATCCACCTGACACTTGGGGTAGTTTCCTCCTCCTCCACTTCCGGGAGACCCCGACTTAACCCTCTTGTTAGGCCTAGTTACGATCGGTGAGTCTTCCACAGCGTTAAACCCACTGCTCAGATTCAAATCAAGGCCTCTCTCTTCACCCTCGTAACTCAAACCGCGGTTGTTAGTCCTCGCATTGACATTGATCTCAGCGTCTACAGGTTTAGCTTCAAATCTGTGGCTGTCCCATTCCCACATCTTGGGATTCCAGTCATTCCTAGGCTGTGGCTGAGATGACACAAGCCAGTGCGGCTGGTGATTAGACATCTGAGAACAAAGATCCCGTTTTCTTCCCATCGGATGGTGAACTGAAATCGGAGCAGCCACTTGAGGACCTACCTCCTCCATCTCTCTCTCTCTCTCTATTGACTCTTCTCTCCAACTTTCAGCACCTGGAGGAGATCAACAGATCCAAGACACGAATTTAGTCAACAGTTAGATTAAAAAGAAGATAAAAATCAAAGCTTTTTTTGAAAGTTTCGTTATCCCAAAATAGAAGAGAGAGAGAGAGAGAGAGAGAGAGAGAGAAAGAGAGATCAGAATCAATTAGCAGTTGCTGAAAGCTTTTCACTTGAACGTCTCCAAAGAGAATGAATCATCAGTACAAAAACCAAAGCGGGAGAAGGAATTAGAATCGTGGTACCTTTAGAACATCATATCTCTCCGCTAGGTTGAAGAACTACTACATGAATTTTTGATACAGAATCACCAGCTTCTTCTTCAACCATGAAACCCTTTTCTCAATTCAACAAAAAGCTCGAGACTTCCTCAGATTTGAGCAACTCCAAATTCGAATCTCGACCTCTGAACTCGATCCAGGAACGAGAGGGAATCAAGGAGATATGTGCAGCTTCTCTCTGCCTTTGTTGTCTCCCTCTCAGTTTTGTTGTTGTTTCTCTTTGTTCGTCTTCGTCTTTTTTGAGCCTTTCCTTTGTTCTGTGTTGTCTTCAACATCTCCTTACCTTTAACGAAACTTTTCTTATTTTGTTCGGTGATGGCACAAACCGTAAATTCGAAAAGATCAAGGGTGTTTTCTGTAATATGTCAGCTTCCCAAGTCTCATCTGAGAGAAGGAAGGATGAAGGATCTTTATAAATTTTGGTGGAGATTACAACACTTGCATAGACGACAAAAACAATTGAAAATAATGCAGAGTCCTATTATTTATCTCGGTAGTCTCTACATTAATTTAGGTTCTTCGCATATTCAGCTAACAATAAGGATCTTGAGATTATAGTAATCATATAGTTAGTAACCCAAGGAGAAACAATCTTGAATCAACTTGTTGCATTGTGATCTTAAACCTCAAACCTCAGACTAACCTTCTATCAAACTATATATAGTTCCCATATATCTAAAGTGATCAACTATCAAGTCAACGTCAAATGATTAGTCACGTATGCCAACATATAGCCAAATTTCAATTTAAATGACTAGATTGAAAGCCTAAGCAGATCATACCAAACCATGTCTTAGGTTTCGAATTTCTTTAACTTCTGCATTTTCTTGAACTCCATCTTAATCATAGCGTCTCTCGTCTCTAGCACTTCCTTCGTTACGAGGTTATCAGATTTCATCAACAACTCTTCCATCTCATTTTTTCTCGATGATCTTCAAATTCAACATAAAACAGGCACCGATATATTACAATATATACCATTTGAAAATGGTGAAAGATTCATTTATACCGCCTACCATATGAATTGCTTATTTATCTCGACAATTTGTTGTCCTACACAATAGTTGATATAATGATATTTCTTGATTGGACTTTTAGCGAATGGTGCACTGCACATGGTCATTGCTCATTATCTACGAGTACAATCATTTTCCATTATCTTAACCTAACCATTTCGTCAACTGTGATGCGCAACTTAAATATATACTAGAATTCGAAGAAGATAAACACGTTTATGTTTGCTTAAAAACATTAGTTATATTTATATCACATAGGTTTCTTATGGAGTGAGTAGATCGTCGAAGCCAAAAATAAAATAAAACTAGAGTGACTCGTGAATGAATGGTTGTCATCAACTCATCATCCATGCCGTAAACATTCTTTTATATTTTGAGGCATGTCTTTCTCTTTTTTCGTCTAAACGAATTATTTAGTGACTTTATGAATAATGTGACGTGTCCGGTGGCTGTTTGAAAAATGTTCGCCTGAGTTTGAACGCAACCATATACCGCCGAAAAAGAGTTCAATTCCCGATTTTTCTTTTCCTGTTAGTTCTCTTTTTCTGTTAAACTAATTTTCATTAACAAAAACTTAAATGAATGCGTTGTATACACAGGACTTACACACAACACGAGTAAAATCTTTGTTACTTAAATAACATATCCAAGCATTGTCTTTTTGACATAGATATACATATATGTACATGGTCTCTTTTTCATGTCTGAAGCGTGGCAAGCAGATTGTTATGTAATGGATCAGAGATATGCTCAACAAGATTTTGTACAGGGCCTTTGCCTGTGACAGCAGCCTGTGCATAGAATCCAAGCCACGCGACCATCGCTAGTCTCCCGTTTTTGATCTCTTTTACCTTAAGATCCTCAAAAGCTACGGGATCTTGGGAGAGGTTCAAGGGATCAAAAAGCGTTCCTCCTGGATAGTTTATGTCTCCTGGCAAGTATATTCCTAATGGCTCTAAGGCCTCAATGCCACAGTATCTTGCGTATTCTGGTCCTACCTGTATATGAAAGAAGGTTTTTTAAGGAGAAGTGTATGAGATGATGAAGCCTGTGTGTGGATTTGATGTCCTAAAGGTATTATTACCATCAAGAGTGCTTGGCAAATGGCAATTACAATGACACCTTGGCTTCCTGCAACGTGAAGCCCTGGAATGCCGAGGTAGTCCAACGTCTCTCCCTGGTGAAGAATGAAATGCAAGCTACTGACTAATTGAGACTTAGATGTCATTGACTTACTAGTAATTTGATAGATGGTCATGTTTGAAAAGAGAGAACAAGGTAAGAAACCAAAACCTGAAGCTTCGAATAACCGACTCGCCACCATACAGGTTCAGCAAAATGAAAAGCTCCAGTGAGATCAAATACTTCTGGGATTAGAGCACCCAACGCTGCAAGCATGGCCCAACGAGCATGTAGTATTTCAAAGCTGCAAAACAAGCGGTAGAAGGACTAAACTACTATTTACGCAAAAATAAACATGATTGACTGTGTAATCCTCATTGACTTCAGTGAATGTTTCTTACATGAATTGGCAGAGAGAACAAACAAGTAAGCATGAGGGAACAATCACAGTTAGCTAGAGGAAATTAGGATAGTGGCAGGACAGCTTCAACGTTCTAAACTATGCAGAACAAAGGTGAAAAAAGTGGTCAGAGGAGAAGACTAACTTGAAGTAGTTATCAAAATTCAGACGATCCTTGCCAAGTCCTGCAATGTCGAATCCATAATCCCCAGGAAATTCTCCTGTAAGGTAAGGAGGGTAATCATACGGGACTGGACCAAACCAACGGGGACGTTCTTCTCCATACCACTTGCTGCACACTTACAAAAACAAACCAAGGAAGCATGTGACCAATGTTACACTTAAATCAAAAACTTTCGTATAACTGTATCAAGTAACTTAACTAACCATGCTACAGTGACTTAGAAAGTCTACAGAAAATTCAATTATTATTTTTAATCGATAAAAACATTTGATACATGACGTCACAATAGCCTTAATCTTAATTACCTGTCGATTCTAGCCTTTTGTGCTTTAGCCTTGAACCTAGAAGAATTCTCCACGGCCTCTTTCTTTTTCTCTTCTAATCTCCGCCGCAGAGATTCTCCCAACGAGCTATTCGCGATTGCTTTCACCGCTGTGAACGGAATCGCCGAGAAAACCAACACTCCGGCGAGCTTAATAAAACAGCAGCGAATTTTTTGATAAAATTAGAATTTTGAAAACAAAAACTGATTTCGAATGGAACATTTTCTCATTTCAGTAACAAAACCTCTTGCCACGAAGCTCTGCAAATCGAACGGGATCTTTTCACGGCTAATCTACTACGAGGCTCGGACACGAGTCTCCTCGGAAGAAAGTGGAAGGAAGAACACACTGAGGAAAGTGACAGCTTCTCCTGAAACAGAGCCATGGATTTTGACTCACTGAACGCAAAAGAACCGTTATTAGAGAGAGATTCCTGAAAAAGAAACTAGTGATCACAAAATTTCCAACACAAAATAAATGATTCATTAATTATTCCACAGAGAATTTGCCACGTTGCGAATTTGTCAACGTGTCTTGTTATTAGCCTGTTTTTTTTTTAACGGCCTCGCGAGTAAAGCCTAGGCCCAATTCACTCACTGGGCCAGGTGTCGTTAAATTCTTAAAACGTTTCGACGAATATTTTTGAAACGACGTTGTTGTGACAACTCGCAGCTCGTCTCTCGACTCTCATGAGAATGATCATTCTCTGTTTTTCAAAGCGCAAATCTGTATGACTGAATAACGTTTTCAATGGATATGATTGACATTTTAATCATAGTAGTAACTCTGTTTTAGGTCCACATTATTTTTTTTTTATTGATATCTATCGACGAAAAGAGAACATACAATCACTACTCAATAGAATACGAAGCTCGCTCGCCATCTTTTCCGTCAATCTTCGTAGATTCGACACTCGTCGGTCTCAGGGTTCTCTTGGCAGAAACTCTCGAGCGGATCCTGGTTTAGTAGATTGAGCTTGATCCTCAAATCTGCTTTGGCTTGGCTAACCTCTTCCACTTCGTCCCACGCCACTCTACACTCCTCCGATCTCTCGTCCGCCTCGCAAACCTCCGTCGCTTCCTTCACTTTCTCCTCTATCATCTCCGATAGCTTCTCCTCCCTCATCTTCGTCCCCTTGTACTTCGCCGTCGCCTTCGTCGCAACCGCCAGCCTGATTCGCCTCGGTTCTGTTTGTCTTATGCGCAAAATCTCCGATCCAGTTGAGATCGACGGTCGCTGATGTTGCGACGCTCCCGATGGTGACGGAAGCAGCACTCTCCCGTGACTCGCCGTCGCCAACATCATCTCCTCTGTGAATTCGTATTTCTTTTTCTATTTCAGAATTTGTTTTACGATTTATTTATTTGGGCCGGTTGACTTAATAATACTATGGCTTGAGAAGCTACAAAGAGGCCCTAGAACCTTCGCAAGTTCTATTTGCCACGTCATTTTAGTGGNTGTTTTTTTTTTTTTTTTTTTTGTGTGGCGTTATCCAGAAGACAATCATCAAACAGCTGCACTTTTCTTTTTTCCTCTCATAAGGCAGTTGAGATCAGCACAAGACAAAGCTGACCCCCTTCACCTACTCTTTTTAGTTTTTTGGTGGTCACCAACTTTGATGTCCTTGTTAATTGTTATACATATTTCATGATTCATGATGTTATGTTTTAGTATTATAAACTTCCAAGTTCCATATCAGCTTATTGTTTTTGTGGCTTTATCAAAACTAGACCACATGAGTACAGTATAACAATAACTTTGTGCCATCTGTATTCAGAGACGGATCCACTAAGCATTTTGGGGGTTATATACCCCTAAAATGAATAATTAAATGAAATTGTATAGAATTGATAAAAGATTAAATAGCTAAAATAGTAAATTTCTAACCATTGACACCCCAGACCATAGTTCAATTCTCCATTTGACACTATCTTTGTTTTTTTTTTTCTTTGAAAATCTATTGTGTTTTCTCTAAAAAAAAATTTAGGACTCCAGAAAAATAGTTTTCTCGATCCACCACTGTATGTATTTAAATACCCTCTAACATATGATTTAAGCACTAAATTACATCCACCATTACAAATGAAGAACTGATGGATGAGCCTTGATAAGAGCCCAATATAGGTCTAAAGATAGCATATAATGAGGAGGTTCATTTTGGGGAAGCATATACACATAAATTACCTTTACATATACACATAATGATATATATGCATTTTCTATGGGTACGAGTGACTGGACGTAGTTTTTGAGGCAATACTTGGGGAAGAGGAAACCGAGCCTCGTCCCGCTTACATATTTGTCCTTCTTCCTTTCGTGTAATTACAATATTACCTTATAAGCATATTCTTCTATTGAATGCTATATACTATTCTCCTATGTTTCCTTTTTCTATTTGCCTCTCGTTATTTGATACTTCCGTAATTACCCTTCACCCATCCGTTGGGGTCATTCACTAGATTTTAGCAATCACCATCCCATTTATGACTTTTTCCTCCCTTTGTTATAAAGTTTGGTCACATTTAGGTGGGAATTTCTCAACTAAAACAGAACCACACATAAATATAAACTTTATACCATACTAAGGGCTTGACTGGTTTAACCACATCAGCTGCGGTTGCGGTTACGGGAGTTTGCGGAAACGGACGGTTGCGGTTTTAA
>OVBI01002031.1:0-25047 GCA_900406495.1 Sisymbrium altissimum | reverse complement strand
ATATATATATATATATATATATATATATATATATCTGACTGGTTTTTAACATATCTATCATAAATGTTTAAATTTATCTGATATTGATATAAACTTTCATCACTTGTCGATAAAAATTGTTAGATCATTGGATTATCGATCAAAAACTATTATAAATACCACGGTAATTTATCATCCCAGACTTTACTGCGGGCTTTCCATAGGTGGCTAGTTTTTTTCTTTTTCAGTTTTTTTTTTCTTATTATGTTCTTTATTTTCCTTTCCTACAATTTTTTGTTGATGATATCCTCTTTCAAAATCGAACTGGATCTCTTCTCCATCTTTGATGAGATTGCTGGTTATCGTTGAGATCAATCTCGTGATTATCTAGATTGTTGGCTTGTTGATCCTTTGGGATTTGATTCATCCCCTATGGTGGGGATTGTAAATAGTTACACATGGCCACTTCTGTCACACAGTTTTTTAGATCTTTCCAAATGGATGCTGCTTCAGATAAGAGTGGGGGAATTTCATATTCAAAACAAGATCCATGCAACTCTCTTCACCACCAATCTCATGTGGCATTATGTTTAGTATGTGGACCATTTCTCTTCTCTACTTCTGTTAGTAACGTTTTAATGGAAATGTATGGTTATACTTACGGTTGATTGTTTCCAGTGAATTATACCGGTGTTTATCCGGTTATCAACCGGTGTTTGTCTTCTTACCCTTTCACTTGGGTTTTTGATCCTGAAATGACCAGAAATAGTATCTTAAGAAACCAGGAGAACATTGTTTATCGATTGGTCAGACAGTTTTGGCTTAACTACGGCTTTTTCATCAACTGAAATTTGAATCGCCAACATGAACGAGTTGCATGTTCCGGAATCTACACCATCTAGTTTGAAAGAGGATCGCCAAGGCAAAATTATATGGAGTTAAAAGAGAAGCACAAAGTTTACATTATTATCAAAAACACAAGTATGGACTAATTGGTATCATGTCGACATTCCAAATTATGTAATGGATGCAATGGCTTTTCTAATATGATATGGGAATTAAATAAAGTAATACTAATCCGACATACATATCATATTCGAGTGAGACACGAACAAAGAAGAAAGAAAATAACAACATATAATGTCTTTGAGCGTCTAAGGCTCACGAAAGGAAGCAATGTTTCAATTTTTTTCTTCTAATACTTAGTGTTAAGTAGATGGCGCATATAGCTGCTTATGCAATAATTTATAATTGGATGTTTTGAATTCGACTTTGTAATCTTTACTTTGGTAGTCTAATGGAATTTAGACAGAAAAAAAAAAAAATACCATGGTAATACTGTTGTAGTGGACCAAGAAATTGCCAGACTAGAGCTTTAAAAAGACCCGGATGATGTGTTTCCAGTTAAGCCCACAACTTTAGAAAAGAGAACTAGCACCTAAGCATGAAAACACTTACTAACGGAAGTTGATTTTGCCATTGGTGGAACGTCAATATATAACAGCACAGTGGGAGCTCATGCTAGAATGGTATGATGGTAAAGCTTGTCAGTGAGCAGCTGCCAGTGAGCTCATGATGGAAATGGACTTTGTCAATGGTGGAATGACAATAGTCGCGCTGTTGAAGCTCATGCAAGAATGCTTCAGGTTAAGTCCACAAACTAAAGAAGAAGAACACTTAAACATGAAAACATTTCGTTCAAAGCGGAGGGCATTCTCCAACTCGGTCTACCTAATTCTCACTTGTGAGCTGAACCAGAGAAATCACCAACTCAAGTTTTTCTGACAGATTCAACTAACGGTGAAACATAGACCTACACGTTTTCTTTAGACCCGATGATGCAAATGTAGGTAATAACATTTCTAAAATTTTCTCCATACAAGAGAACTTTAGGAACTTGTTATTCTCATTGATCATAAACGTCAAGCACATACAAATACTCAAAAATAAAACACTGTAAATTGATGGAAGAGAGCAAATGAATATGGTTGCCAGACTTTTAAAGCTGAGAATAGTCATCTTATCATCTACGCGTGCTTAAATCAGCCATTTCTTTTCTTTTTCTTTTGCTGTCTTAAATGCGTATATGAAAACAATATGACACTCAGAATAATAACACTAATGGAGATTGTAAATGTCGCATTGAGAATTGCATATACAATAACGAACAATTTAGTGGTGAGGAGGAGCCACAAGGGTCGTCTGTTCGTCTTCAATGGCCTCTCTGTCTTCATAATCTTTCGAAGAGTTTCGTGAATGGAAGCTCTTCACTCCATCTAACTGCAACATTAACAAATAGCATATGCCAAATAGTTTTAAACACTTTGTTTCTATGAGCTCGTACATGACAAAACAACTCAGCTGCGGATAGAGTAAGTTACTCGAGATAACTATAACTGGACTCCTTATGGTTGTCTTAAGTAGTTTCAATATATAATGGATGAGTAAAAATGCTTAAGATTAAGGATGGTGAAGAAAGCTATCGTAAAGCCAATAAGATACTAAATAAGCATGGACACATGTGTTAATCAACAATAGATGGTACAATGATATGATACCTCTCTAAGAGTTTCCTGATGTTTAGCCAAAAGCTCATTGTACTTTATTTGAAGATCAGACTTCTCAGCTTGAAGCTTCTCATAGTCAGAGACTGAAGGACCACCTAGCTTTTGCTGAATGAATCTGATTAAAAACCAAAGAAGGATCATATACAAAAAAACCATAACCAAAACCACTCAAGAGCTGAGATTTCCAATTAGCAAAACCAAGGATCATCTATTAAGAATGACAACTGTGGTCAAAATATTTCAAGATCTAACCGAAATTTCCCATCAATTTTCTAGAGGACACGATTACTTGTACTCTTTGACCTAATTCATACTAGGATTTAGTTCACAAAAGCTATCACCTAGTTCAGTAAAACCTGGATTCAAGATTATCAGTAGTCACATTGTGGTACCCTCTTAGAAACTAATTCATAATGGTTAGAAACAAAATACGTGTCCAGAAACTTACTCTAAAGCAGAGGAAGGCTTGTCATTCTGCTCATACAAAGCAACCAGAACTAAATTCAATACCACCATTGTGTTCCAGAACATACAAAAAAAAGTAGTATATATCAAATTCTCTGTCAGCAAAGAACAATATATTCTATAATAAAGGACTGTCGCAATAGATGTTAAGTGATGGTGGAATATAGAAAAAGAAACTATACCTTTGGTGAGAGAATCAAGAACTCCACCGGACTCTAAATACTTCCTGAAAGCTTCTTTTTTCGCTTCTTTCTCCTGCTTCAGACAGACCCAAAAAAAAAGTTATATAAATATCTAATCTAAAAGAAAGTAACAGATAATGGGCATCACAAGATCCAGTGAAGACGCGAAACTGAAACTACAGTTAGATTTTGTTTTATTTCTTTCTTTCAGCCAGGATGGTAAGTAATATACCTCTTTGAACCGCATCATCTCCTTGTTTCTAATATACAGAAAACGAACTTCGATCTTTGTAATAAACTAAACCTCTTCTTTTACTTCCTGCATGACAAGCTTGTACCTGCTTAGATCCTGCAAGAATTTAAAACACAAAGCTTTCTCGATTTCACACATTCCATCTACTTAACAAAAGAATATACAATCAGAGTCAATACATATCCAAAACAAAACCGAAACAAAGGCCAGATTTTGTTAAGACATTTACATAAACTTGAGCTCAATTTAGACAGAAGCTATATTAGACCACTTCAGAGCTAATCTTAAACTGAAACAAGATCTCTCTCTCCAAAACTTAAGTACCCAACTGATTCAAAATACAAGCTTTGTCTTCTTCATCCAAAACAAAACCGAAACAAAGGCCAGCTTTTGTTAAGACAATAACATAAACTTGAGCTCAATTAAGACTAATCTTACACTGAAACAAGCCCTCCTTCTCTTCAAAACTTAACTACCCAACTGATTTAAGAACACAACCCCTTTGTCTTCTTCATCACAAACACTACCACATCTCATCATTTCACTAAACCACTTACATTCCCACAATGTGTATATAGCATCACACAGTATCGATTCACGAATCAATTTAACAACTTTTTTTCCAAAGTTTCAATTTTTCTTGCGCATAAAGCTCCATGGCTCTTGGATCTATTTAGATTGAACAGGGAAGATGAAGCTAACCAAACCTTCCTAATAATGTAGTACTTACTCACAGTATTAAGACAATGAAAGAAACAATAAAAGTTCCAGAGATGAAGCAATGAGATTTACCTTCCTCAAAAGTGTTTTGGAGATCCAGAAAATTAGGTCGGTTGGTGCTTCAGTTGTGTTCTTTAAACAACCAATGCCTTGTGGATCATGGGGTCACTTGGATCGCATTTAATTAAAAACTAGCAAAACAAATAATAATACTGAAATGTTTTTTTTTGTTTCAAAATATTTAATATTTAAACAATTTTAAATTTATTTTAATTTATTAAAAATTGTGTGATTGTTTTTAATTTATATTTCAATGGTACGTTTTAGAAGAAAAAAAAAATCAAATTTTAAATTAGTTTATAATTTTATTGAAAACTACATGACCAATTGTATCATATATTTTTTAATAATTGATTGAATTATTTTTAATGATATATTTTAGAAAAAATGTATATTTTAGAAAAAATTTATATTTTAGAAAAAATTTATATTTTATTTTTGTGCATTTGATTAAAGAGAAATTGGGTGCAATAACCTAAAAATAACTAAAACTAAAATCTAACCAATTTTCTCATTTTTTCTTCTTCTTCACTCTTCCTATTTCTGTGTAACTTTTTAATAAATTAATAATTTAGAGTTTTCTTTTTATTATTTAACAAACATCAAATAATTTTAAATAGAGGAAGTATTTTAAGATAATTAGTATTTAGTAGAGTGACTTTAGAAAGTTTGTATATTAGTTTGGACTTCCAAATTTAATAAGTTAAGATGAAAATGGTTGAACTAAGCTTTTGCATGAGTTACGGATTGCGGTCCAACGGTCGAACCGGCCGGTTCGGTTTGACTTTAATAGTTATGTTTTTTTGTTTTTCAGTTTTGCTATTACTTCTGACTGTAAGCAAACATAGTTCCTGTTCTCGTCTCTCTCCCTCTCCGACGGTCCGACTTTACGGCGCTTCTAAAATCCAACCAATGGCTGACGAAAAGAGGAAGAGAAACAAGAAGAAGAAACGTGGCGGTAGCAAGAAGAAGATGATGACCTCTGAGCAAACAGAGGCTACTAAGTCAGTTACCGATTGGCTCTTAGTAGGTTCTTCTTCTTCTTCTCCACCTCTCTCCTCTTCCTCTCCTCTCGATGACTTTGCCGTTACAATCAATACCGGTTCTTTGAGATGCGGAGAGAAATTGGTCTTCGAGCTTCACTCTCATTCAAATCGCAGTGATGGGTTTCTTTCGCCTTCAAAGCTCGTGGAAAGGGCTCATACCAATGGGGTTAGTTTGATTATCTGAATTGGGTTTCTTCTTTTAGAGGTTATGCATCACAACGTTTACGTCAAGACTCGGTTAACTATTAAAAGATTATAGCTTTGTTTTGGATTTGGTTGTTTGGGTCAAAAAGGATTAGTCTTTAAGAAGTAGTTTGTAGAAATGAGATAAGGGTTTATCATTTGCCACAGTTAGTAGTTGATCCTTGATGGCAAGGTATTATAGGCCTTGTATTAGTTTAGGTAATGAGCATTGTACTTGCGGTAGAAGGTTTGTAGAGAATTGTAGCTTTGTTGAGAGTGTTCATCGACTATGTTTGAGTCGTTTAGCTAGAGATATAACATTTTAGAAGGAAGTTTAGTCATAATGAGGTGGGTATGCTAGATTTTTCTAGGATCTTGTCTTTAGCATTGGTTCAGAGTCTCTTCTATTGAAGATTATAGCTTTGTCGAAGTACAGTGGGTTTGGTTGATTTAGATTTGGTTGTTTTGCTAAAAAGGATTGGTCTTTAAGGAGTAGTTCGTAGAAATGAGATAAGGGTTGAAATTTGTAGTTGAGTCTTTGATTGAAAGGTATCAAGGATTTGATTTGCTTCTGGATGTGAGTGTTGCTTATAGGCCTTGTATTAGTTTAGGTAATGAGCATTGTACTTGCGGTAGAAGGTTTGTAGTGGATTGTAGCTTTGTTGAGACTGTTCATCGACTATGTTTGAGTCGTTTAGCTAGAGATATAACATTTTAGAAGGAAGTTTAGTCATAATGAGGTGGGTATGCTAGATTGTTCTAGGATCTTGTCTTTAGCATTGTTTCAGAGTCTCTTCTATTAAAGGTTATAGCTTTGTCGAAGTCCAGTAGGTTTGGTTGATTTAGATTTGGTTGTTTTGCTAAAAAGGATTAGTCTTTAAGGAGTAGCTCGTAGAAATGAGATAAGGGTTGAAATTTGTAGTTGAGTCTTTGATTGAAAGGTATCAAGGTTTTGATTTGCTTGCGGATGTGATCAATGCAGGTGAAAGTTCTTTCTTTAACGGATCATGATACAATGGCTGGTATTCCGGAAGCAGTAGAAGCAGGACGTAGATTTGGTATCAAGATCATTCCTGGTATTGAGATCAGTACTTTATTCTGTTCTAGGTAATCATATTTATGACTTCTGAATAATTCTGTTGGGATATCTGAATGGTACTGATAGCTTTATAATTGCTGAAATCCAGAGAGTCTGGTTCTGAAGAACCGGTGCATGTACTTGCTTACTATGGCACTTCTGGTCCAGCTTTCTATGATGAATTGGAAGATTTCTTGGTGAAGATAAGGGACGGGCGTTTTGTTCGTGGGAGAGAAATGGTATCGAAGTTGAATAAACTAAAGATACCTCTTAAATGGGAACATGTCACCAGGATTGCAGGCAATGATGTTGCGCCTGGTAGGATGCATGTAGCTCGAGCGCTTCTTGAAGGAGGTTACGTGGAGAATTTAAGACAAGCTTTCACTAAATATTTACATGATGGTGGACCTGCTTATGCCACGTAAGTTCTACTTCTTCCCTAGTTTGATCTGATTTTATAAAACCTTATGGATTTGAGTGTTTCTTATAAGCCTTGTGTTATTTTAGCTAATGAGCATTGTACTGACGGTAGATGGTTTGTAGTGGATTGTAGCTGTGTTGACAGTGTTCATAGACTATGTTTGAGTCGTTTAGCTAGAGATCTAACTATGTTAAAACTTAGAATGAAGTTTAGTCATGATGAGGTGATGTATGCTAGATTTGACTACGATCTTGTCGTTGGCAATGGTCATCAAGACTTCAAGATTCTCTCGTAATCAAGTCTCTTCTATAGTGAACTGAATAAAGGAGTTTACTGGTTCGAAACCTATCAGTTTTGCACTGACAATTTTTCTGTATGGATGTTTGCAT
The DNA here is from genome assembly GCA_900406495.1 of Sisymbrium altissimum. Lineage (NCBI taxonomy): Eukaryota > Viridiplantae > Streptophyta > Magnoliopsida > Brassicales > Brassicaceae > Sisymbrium > Sisymbrium altissimum. The sequence goes on along the minus strand of OVBI01002031.1, from coordinate 17,704 downwards.
ATCCTTATTGCAGAGGGAGCGAACCTATGTCAGAGGAAGCAGTAAAACTTATATGCAAAACCGGTGGTATAGCTGTTCTTGCACATCCGTGGGCGTTGAAGGATCACGTCAGTGTTATTAGGAGGTTGAAAGATGCTGGACTTCATGGGGTCGAGGTTTATAGGAGTGATGGCAAGCTAGAAGGTCTTTCTCTCTCTGTCTCTTTCTCTCTCTGTATCTATCTATATAGTTTCACTGAAGTTCCATGCTACTTGAACAGTGTTTAGCGAGTTGGCGGATACATACAGTCTACTGAAGCTAGGAGGATCAGATTATCATGGAAAAGGAGGACGCAATGAATCAGAATTGGGGAGTGTAAACCTTCCTGTGAAGGCATTGCAAGATTTCTTGAAAGTTGCGCGTCCTGTATGGTGTGAGGCCATTAAAGCAACCATGAGAACATTCCTTGACCAACCATCTGATTCAAATCTCTCCAATATCATAAGATTCGATAAAACAAGGATTCTAAAAGGAAGTTCGGCTTGGTCCTGTGGTAAAGAATTGATGGACCGATGTTTAGCGATTTGGTTGGCAAGTAATGAGAGAGAAAGTGATGAGTTTGAGGCTCTTAGATCGAAACTTTCTTTTGTATCAATCATGTCAAAAGGATCATGTGTCACAGTTGGTCCTTAACTATTCAGTCTGGTCTCTTTGAACCACCCATTTAGTACTAATTTCTGCTATTACTTCACATGGGTATATATATATATATATATATATCTTTAATGCTATTCTTACACGAATATTAGGAAATAGTAATTATAGAACCCCATGGTACTATCATCCCATCCAGATAAATCCATTTAAGAAAAAAACGAACTTAGACCAAGAATATTAATAAATAGTAAAACAGTAATTACAAGAGAGAGTACAAGAGTAGAGATACCAGCACAAATGACAGATGGATTAATCATGGAGAAAAGGAACAAGGAGGATGAGTCCTCAAAAGACAACAATACATTGGCAAACAACGATGGAGTTAAACCTGTATCTGATTCAGGGACAGAGTTAAAAGGACACCGGTCCTAGTGCTTTGAATAAAAAGAACTCTAGGAAAAATCATTAGTGTCTGGAGTTTTCTGGAACATTTGTGAGTTCAATAGGTCTACTAAACATAAAGTGGTTCGTGATTGGATAAAATAAAGGTTCAATGCAGTTTGACTGCTTGCTGGAAACGAAAGTAATAGAAAGCAAAGCTGCTGCGATTGTTACTCTGTTTTTCGTGGATGGTCGTTTTTATCTACTTACGAGCATAATAATAAATATATTTACAGTATTGATTGTTGTTACATTACGTTTGGACTAATGTTCTAATCAATAAATTCCGAACACCAGTTCTGGAAACCTGATCTTTGCATCCCCATTCAAAATATTCATCTATAGAGAATTAGTCATTAAAGATCCACTGGTAGATCCTTTAAAGGCAGAGAAAGAATACAACATCCCTACTTCACTACATCTATCTTGAACCCCAAACATCATCCCACCCCTCGACAAATCTGATAACTTTGCCTCTCCTCTTAGACAATATAGCACTTGTCTCATACTTGGCCTAACCCGTGAGTCTGAGTGAGAACATAATAGGCCTAACTTCAATACCATTTCGACCTCTTTTTCATCATACACGGATCCCATGTTCAGATCTTTGGCATCCAAGATGTTACCCATTTTCCATCGTCCAAAAACCCAATCCACGAGCAAGAACGTTTTATCAAACTCGTGTTGGATCTCGACAGGACGTCTACTGCACACAACTTCTAGTAAAAACACTCCAAAGGCATAAACATCGGTAGCGGTCGTGGCATGATCATACAAGCGAGCCAAACCAAATTCACCGAGTCACCCTGTAACACCCATCCAGACCCGTCCCTTGCTTAAAGCACAAGAAGCATTGGCTTTAAGCCACAAAATATATATAATTTTTGTAGGCCACAATATTTAGTATTTTGTTTGTTGGTCAAAATGGGTTAGTAAAAACACATTGAGTTGTTATTTATCTATGTTTTTGAGGTTTGATTCTTTTTGTTGTCTATATCTTTTTTTAATCACTTATTTTTAATGGTCCATATTGACTTCCACCTTTCTTTATTGTAGTTTATAATAATAGTTTTTTTCTTTGGTATTTTGTATATTTGTGCCATTGGTTATTGTTGTCCTATAATTCTACACATTTTAAAAAATTGATCATAAGTGAATATTATCTTTAAAAAACAAATATATTATGTCTAGTAGATTTAAAGTTTTTGGAATTAGACAAATATTTTTTATATGTATTGACTTTAAGCATATGTTTCATATTTTAAAATGTTAACAGTTTTCATTTTTTAAGATAAAAAAACATTTTTTTTGTTTTGTTTTAAGCCACAAAAATCACAGAGACAATACTGCACCCATCTCATCCTCACCCATGAACAACATGCCATGAGCCCTAATTTATCTCTCAAGTAACTTTAACAACTTATCAATACTCTACTCATATCTCTGACAAAATCACAACTACTATAACCAAATAAACTAATAAAACAAATGTTTAAAATAAAATACGGAAAACATTGTAAAAATATTCCAAAACACCCGATCCATCGTATGTCCAGCTACTCGTCAATCTCACGTGAAAAGGATAAAAAGAAGGGTGAGTAACTGGGGAGTCACTCAATGAGGTTAAAGATGCTAATCGAACAAAACGCAGTTTCGGTCATATCACTCTAAACATAGAACAAATAATAAACATGAATAATCACGGCACCTAAAGCACCCAAACATACACAAGGTTCATACGTGACGGTTTAAGTGACCGACCATACTCTACCACCAGGAGGTCAGCATGGAATAGTGTCCAACGGCACCGCCGGGTTTGACGATTTATCGATCTCAAAGCATCAGACAGCAGATCGACTAAGCTGCCTGCCCCCCCCCCCCACCCCCCTCACACAAGCGGCGATAGTACAGAAGTCCATCTCCCCACCCCCGCACCCTAATGTCTAACATGCTCAAATATCTATATCGTATATGTATATATATGCATACATAATATATAACCAACATTTACCATTTAGCGTGCACAATCAATTGGATTGAATCATCTATATTCCTATCTCAAATTTACAAACAAAACTACCTACACTCGATTAAAGAAAACAGATCACATTTAGTTATAAATTCCATCTAAGAAATTCTAGAAGAAAACACAGAATTCTGCGGAATAGCCATTACCTTAGCCTTAACCATGATGAACAACCTCCATTGGACATATCAGTTGCTACAGTTTTGACAATACGATTTTCCATTCTCCAAAGTTTCAAATCGGTTTTTCTTCAACCAATAACTATATCTACAAGTAAAAAATCTCCCTGGAAAAATTTGAGGTCAAACGGACCACGTTTGCCTAACCAAAACTCCATATCTCAACAGATTGATCGCAGATCAGCACTACACGCTTCAGAACAACGGCTATAACTTTATTTTGATACCTCAGATCGGAACAAACTCGGTGTGTCTAGAAAGAAACGCTCGGGGGCTTTCCAAAAATAGGTAGATCGTTCTGTGGATCCTCATGGTTCGCCGGTAAATCACCTCGCAAAGCGACGGCAGACTGATGATGCGAATTCCGGAACCACTCCAAACATGCTCAGAAAAATAAACATAACTTTCAGTATATAGATCCGAATGATGAGCCGCTTGCGGCTGTGGATGTATGAACGAGTACAGAACATACCTACCAAGTTTCAGATCGATTTGATTTGATTAATTATCCGATTCCTCATTTTCCTAGAACTGGTCAGATCTGTCTCCTATTTCTTTGTAGATGGCTCTGGTGGCTTTTCCATCGAGGTGGCTGATCGGCGGCTGTCCTGATCACAAACCAGTAGGGCTTCCCTACACAAAAACCTCTATCCCACCTCTAGGTCGTGGCTCTTTTATAAATAGAGGAGACGTAAACTCTAGGGTTTTCTGCAAAAATCTTTTGGGTTTTTTTTTGCCCAGATATCGGGTCGTTACAATTCTCCCCCACTTACGAGAAATTCGTCCCCGAATTCAAGTCCTGATCTTTCTGGCTGATTGCTCAAAATTTTCCGGATGATCAAATGCTCAACTGAGATTCAGACTCATAAGTTTTCTGCTGAATTTTACCCTTCTCCTAAAAACTTCTGACCATGATAGACATTATCCTTGGAACCTTTTTTCTTTTTGACTCTCCTGAACCGTCACTGGTTGGCTAGATATTTGTCTGAGTATCCAATAAAATGATCATCCCCTCGGCTCCGAAATATAGACTCTAATTCTCTGAAAATCTAATATGACACACTGTCATGGTAACCAATCAGTCCGTAAAATTACATCATAGTAGTTTAACTTCCATACTCTAACACCCTGATGAACTCAACTCCCTCGACTACAAGTGGTACACCTTGATGAATGATGAAGGTCCCAAATCAACTGCACTGACTTTCTGAATTTGATAACTCTTCGGCTCGAATATACCATGAAAGAACTAACACTTGACGTGAACCAGATATACAAAATTATCCATAACTCCACTACCAAATAGGCTATCAGCTGCCCCACCCCAAGCTAAAATCGACCAAACACAAACACAAGTACTTAGTAGTAATGGTTTCCACAAAAGCAACATACTCAAACACAATAACTCAAATCCACAACCTCAAAACAACAATATCAGCTCTCCCGTGGTCTCCAACAACAAATACTCGCGGTTATGGCTTATTGCTTGGGTGGTGGCAGAAGTAACTCCTGAACTCTCTGCGGACAATCCCTGAAAATAATAACCTACTGACCACAACTACGATAACCCCTGGTGACACTGCTGATACTGAAATATGATTAACAATTGGTGCATCCACTGGCTTAGACCGATAATATTTGTGACACGGTACAACTGTTTGCATGAAAAATACTGCACCGACTCTCCTGAAATGGTGACGGTGATGAAAAACAATATAGTGGAAGTCCTACCAGTTCTGACGTCCTCCTATGTCCCGAATAAGTATTTTCAAGCTTTGAATGAGTCACCTTGTAGAGATTCTGCTCGTCTATGATCCCTACCTCCTGAATAGACGCCTTTTCAACCAAATAGATCAAGCTGGTGTAATCTCGCTTGCTAATATCCACTCGCAGGGCCTTCACAAACCTTTGGATCAAGTTCTCCTCATCTATGATAACCCCATTAAATTTGCGCAGACAAACGAACTCACGTTTGTACTCCCCGGCAGTCTTAATGCCTCGAGAAAAGTGTTTAAAGACATTCTCATTCGCATACCCGGTTTGCTGTGGTAGAATTTCCTCGTAAAATCCTTTTGAAAATCCTCATAAATAAATTCATAACTGCAGTGACTACTCTCGACGACTCTTTCCCACCAATGTAAAATTTCATATAGTCTAGATTACGGTTCAGCATCCTCCTCCAAATGTCTGCGGCGACATTGGTGATTAAGATGGCGGTGGTGTACTCATAGGAATTGACTCTCTTTCCAACAGACCCCCGATCTTCTTGGAATAACTCTTCAACTTCTCCATTAATGCTGCTTATTTGTTTGACGCTGATCCCTGAACATTGACTGGCTGTAGTTAACGGACGATTGACTCTGTCTGACGACTAACTTGACGAGCAATGTTCTCTACTGCAATCTCATCATTCTCTTTGTGTAAGCTGATGCACTTCATCCTGAGCGGCTTACATCTGCCTCCTGAGCAATCTGCTTTACTATTTCATGACTGCTTCCTGATTCACCTAATGAACATGAAAACTGATCAACCACAACTTGCTGAACAACGAGCTGAAATGCGAGAATTAATTTTTCTTCGTGGCATCTGCAAAGAACAAGCTGCTTAAAATTTTGCTGAACCTAAAGTTAACGATCAATGGACTAATCGAAAGTGTGCTATTTTTTATTTTATTTTTTTGAAAATACCCCAATCCCAAAAGACATTGAAAACATTTGAAATCCTTTAAAAGTCGTTGAAAACCGAATTTCTAACTAATATCCGCCTTCCGGGTCGGCACCGGGACGTCAAACCAGCTCTGATACCAAATTGTAATACCCATTTCATCCTCACCCAAGAACGGCATGCCATGAACCCTAACTTATCTCTCAAGTAACTTCAATAACCCATCAATACTCCACTCTACTCATATCTGTGACAGACCCACAACTGCTATAACCAAATAAACTAATAAAACAAATGTTTAAAATAAAATACGGAAAACAATGTAAAAATATCCCAAAGCATCCGATCCATCGTATGTCCATCTACTCGTCAATATCACATGAAAAGGATAAAAAGAGGGGTGAGCAATTGGGGAGTCACTCAGTGAGGTTTGGGATGCTAATCGACAAAACGCAGTTTCGGTCATAGCACTCCAAACACGGAACAAATATCAAACATGAATAATCACAACACCTAAAGCACCCAAACATACACAAGGTTCCGACGTGACGGTTTAAGTGACCAACCGCACCCTGCCACCAGGATGTCAGCATGGAATAGTGTACAACGGCACCACCAGGTTTGACGATTTATCGATCTGAAGGCATCAGACAGCAGATCAAGTAGGCTGCCTGCACCCCCCCCCTCCCTCACACAAGCAGCGATAGTACAGAAGTCCGTCTCCGTACCCCCGCACCCTAATGTCTAACATGCTCAAATATCTATATAGTATATGTATATATATGCATACATAATATATAACCAACATTTACCATTTAGCGTGCATAATCAATTGGATTGAATCATCTATATTCCTATCTCCAATTTACAAACAAAACTACATATACTCGATCAAAGAAAATATATCACATTTAGTTATAAATTCCATCTAAGAAATTCTAGAAGAAAGTACAGAATTCTGCGGAATAGCCCTCACCTTAACATTAACCATGATGAACAACCTCCATTGGACATATCAGCTGCTACAGTTTTGACAATATGATTTCTCATTCTCCAAAGTTCCAAATCGGTTTTTCTTCAACCAATAACTATATCTACAAGTAAACAATCTCCCTGCAAAAAACTTCAGGTCAAACGGACCACGTTTACCTAACCAAAACTCCATATCTCAACAGACTGATCGCAGATCAGCACTATACAGACACGCTTCAGAACAACAGCTATAACTTTATTTTGATATCTCAGATCGGAACAAACTCGGTGTGTTTAGAAAGAAACGCTCAGGGCTTTCCAAAAATAGGTAGATCATTCTGTGGATCCTCATAGTTCGCCAGTAAATCGCCTCGCAAAGTGGCAGCAGACTGATGATGCGAATTCCAAAACCACTCCAAATATGCTCAGAGAAACAAACATAACTTTCAGTATATAGATCCGAATGATGAACCGCTTGCAGCAGTGGATAGATGAACGAGTACAAAACATACCTACCAAGTTTCAGATCGATTGGATTTGATTTACTTATCTGGTTCCTCATTCTCCTAAAACTGGTCGGATCTGTCTCCTATGTCTTTGTAGATGTCTCTGGTGGCTTTTCCTTCGAGGTGGCTGATCGACGGCTGTCCTGATCACAAACCAGTAGGGCTTCGCTGCACAAAAACCTGTATCCCACCTCTAGGTCGTGGCTGTTTTTTAAATAGAGGAGATGGAAACTCTAGGATTTTCTGCAAAAATCTTTTGGGCTTTTTTGGGCCCAGATATCGGGTCGTTACACTCCCATTGAACTCTTCATCTAACAAGACGTTGCTGGCTTTGACATCTTTGTGTATCACCACTTGTTCCCATTCCTCGTGGAGGTATAATAAGCCAGAGGCAACTCCCAACATGACTTTAATCCTCTGTTTCCAGTCGAGGGTTACCTCTGGCGTGTTGTACAAGTACTTGTCTAAGCTTCCATTAGGCATGTAATCATACACAAGAAGAAGCTCGTCTTTCTGGTTGCAATAACCCGAGAGGGACTATATTCAGGTGACTCATCTGGCCAATAGTCACAATCTCTGACACAAACTCTTTAAGCCCTTGTCGAGACTCATGCGAGACTCTTTTCAGAGCAATCTCCAGCTTTGTCCCAGGCATCACACCTTTGTAAACCCTCCCAAACCCGCCAGATCCCAGAAGGTCCTTCTCCTTGAAACTGTTGGTCGCATAATACAACAAATCTTTCAACAAAAAATCTTGTCGTTTAAGAATAATCATCGCTTTACCACGTTTCTGAGTACTTCAGCAAAGAAGAGGTGAGAAACTGTCCTTTTATTTAAACTGTTTTTGGCTTTGATTTGGATAAAAAGAAATTGGATATCAAAATAGAAATAAAAATTAAATATTCTAATCATAATCTACCTTTCAAACAAAATTGTGTTTCCAAATAAACATGATTTGTGTTCCAACCAAATTAGTATTTATTTTCATTTGATAATGTAATTATTCGGATACAGATAAAATTTGTACTTTTTTATATCCAATTCAATCTGCAAAATTTGGAAAATATATAAAAATTCAAAATTAATATAAAATTTAAAATTTTTAATGTAAAATAACAAATTTTACTATAATTTTTTGTGCTTATTTTAAAACTTTAATAACTAAATAACTAATCTAGTGAATAATTGTATAGAAATATGATAATTATATAATTTATATGTATAATTTCTTATATACATCTCCAAGAGTAGATATATGTCTCTTAAAATTTTAGTATTTTTGATTTGTTCAGATACTGAATTTTAATATTTATTTTGATATCTTAATTTTTTGATTCAATTTCGAAGTTAAAAACAAATTAAATAAAATTTAAAAGGTATTTTCCACCCGGTCTTTGCTGAAGTACTTGATTTATTGTTGACTCAGAATGTGGTACAAACTTGATATGTTATCGTGTTTAGAAAGAAACACAATATTGTGTAAATATACATTCTGAAACCATTTTTAATTAGAAGTTTGTATAAGGTTTATCATGGATAGACCAAATCAGTATATCATTTGTTTTCGATATAGGAATACCTGAGTGTTGGTGTTGGATCTCAAACTCCAAATTCGAATTCAAGAAAATAATTATACGTTATTTCCACATCAGAAATTAAAAAGCTCAACGTCAATACTGTCTAACCTACTAATCGGAATGAACTGGAGAGCTCGGAGAGTAATTGAAACAAGGCAGTTAAACTCAGGAAATGGATTAAACAAACCAAAAAAATCGAGCTGGAGAATAGCTCGCAAAAAAATAGTAGAGCTCGCAAAACAAATATAGGAGAAATTCAAGATATTTAAATAGAGATGTTACAATATTTATTGAGTTTCTCATATTAATTAAAAAAATTTAACGTAGATTACTGTATTTGATTATGTCCTTAAATAGGATATTAGACCATGATTATTGTAGGGTTTTAAATAGAGTTCTAATCTATTTTTTAATTAAGAAAAAAGAAAAGGTAAAGAGAGAGAAAGAGATGAGGTTCTAAAAAAAAGACTTTAGAATTCATATTTGCATAGAATTCTACACTTGGTCTACTTCTATTGGTTTATTTATTTATAATTTAGTTAAATTATAAAATGTAAATACACTAATAATATTAAATTTTTCAGAACTCTATTTTAAGAGGTTTAGAGATAATTATGCTCTTACTAGTCATTAGCCTAAACCATTGATGCAGTCACTAACCAAAGAGTTTAATGGAATCTCCATAGTCAGTAGACCGAGACAACCAATATATGTTTCATCTCCTCTTTTACTTTAATTTTCAATAATTTTTTGACAACTGAATCAAGCATAAACAGCCATCAAAACATCCATAAGAATATATTTTCTCCTCACACATGCTACACATAGTGAGTCATAACAAAAATATAGCATCCCGATCATTTAGAACTAAAAACCAAGTTCCATGAAGAAAATGATTGCAAGCCTAACGTGTAACACCTCGGTTCATTCTATAAACGTAGATGAAACCAGGAATGCTACGTGTCGAGTCTAATAGAGATTCAGCTTACTTCGGAATTAATTCAAAGTTAAAGCTACAAAATCGTGCTACTTCACCCTTCAACCAGAACCTAAAGCTTACCAATTTGTACTCCACTCAAAAGTTGTATTTACTCGGATTAAATAAATATCAGAGAACACCAGACTTTTATACATCGAACTCTCATTTTATTACTTAAAACCAACATTTTACAAACCGTTCATTACAAACTTGTCTATAGGCAGATTCATTCTACTAAACCATATAATACAAATCCGAGTACAAAAGATTGAAAATACAATATACTTACTACTTGTTATACAAAGACACCATACTCTATTCTAGCAACCTACCGTCCGCTTCTTCTAACCACGCCAACTAAGATTTCATGTAAAAGGGAAGAGAAGAGGAATGAGTAATTCATCATTACTCAGTGAGGCCAAGACTCACAGATCAACGTAAGATACCCCCAACCCAATAAAGATAACCACAGCAGATCATAAACATGCAAATGCAGACTCATTAAAAAAATGCAAGAAAACACCATCAACACCACCACCAACTCCACCACCCTGGATCCAGAGCTTCCACCTGCAGGTTGTTAGTTCATAGCCCCCGACTTATGTGAATCCCTCAAACACTTAACTATCACGTAGACCGTTAAGCTGAAACTTCACTAAACCGCATCGCGGCAGATTCCGAATTTTCACGGTAATCGTTCTATCCCGTCGAATAACACTCGGCCCAGGCTGCAATCCCGTCTCTCCGAGTCTTCCTACCGCTCCGTCCGTAAGGCTTGCGGGGCATCGCTGACAACTCCGCCTCACAACTCAAGTATGGATCCTCTTGATCACACGACTTCCTGAGAGGTTAACGCCCTAGCATGCCAATCCTCCCCTACTTACGCATCTAGTCTTAACACTCTTCTCGTTAAGTAACACCGCGTGCATAAATCATGCAACGAGATCTTAAACCAACACCAAGGTGATGAAAACCTCCCAAGGATGATGCACTCTAAGTTGGTAGGGATAATCCTTGACTTCTAAGGAGTTGATAAACTCAGAGAAATAAGACGGTGGAATGAATGGTCGCACAGAAGCTGCGGAAGACTTCTGATATTCCGGTTGATCCCTTGGATATGACGCACCTAGACGGATCGAAGGGTCGCACAAGAGTTGTGGAAGACTCTTGATATTCCCGACTCAATGCCCTAGGATATGACACAGATAGACGACAAAAGAGGATTGAATCAATGGATATTACACACTATGATCAGAGAAACAGAGTTAACTACTCAAAAGGTTTCCAAAAATAACTAAAAGGCTTATCCTTTATTCATGAATGAATGGGTTATATAAGATTACAAATATGGAAAAACTAGAAATAATGTGGTAGATTACAAGGCAATTTTGAAACTATTATAGACTTAAAGAGTTTGGACCAAAATTTAACTCTTTTGTTAACAAACTCTTCAGCTTATCCAAAATGGCTCTTTAATTTCTAAAATTCGTATGGGCCTTGTACTTTCTGTAGAGAGGATGAAATTGGCTACTCTGTTGGACCAGGATTCTATAATAATTTGGTTTGTGGCTAATTTATAAATAGTATAACTCCTTCATCGGAACTCCATTTGATCTGATTCTTCTTCGAAGAGCTTCATAATTGTGCTGAGCACATTTTCCAAGTTGTTTTACGCGTAGAAGCCTCGTGGTTTGGAAGATATGTTTCGAACAATGATCTTATGTCTTTACTGCTTTCCAGTTTCCCATGACAAGGTATAGGGCTTTGTAAAGGATCCAAAGATCACGGAAAACCCTACCTCCTTTCTGAGACATGGTACATGAATAACATGGTCCGCAACCATGTATCCATCAATACCTCACTCATCGGGTTCACAGCACACGAAACTATTATTCCTTAGTGTATCATGTGGCTAACCTGCAAAATAAGCAACACACCAGCCCATGCACACAAACAATATTCTACTGGGACCAGTGCTACAGTACCACACTCATCGCACTGCACCGTAGACAGTAATCCATGATAATCCGATACATCCGGGACTCACCAATTCTCGAGGATCACTTAACTGCACCACGTTTTAATGAGACATGGTACGTGGATAACATGGTCTGCAACCATGTATCCATCAATACCTCACTCATCGGGTTCACAGCACAAGAAACCACTATTCCTTAGTCTCTCATGTGGCTAACCTGCAAAAAAAAAAAGCAACACACCAACCCATGCACACAAACAATATTTTACCGGGACCAGTGCTACAGTACCACGCTCATCGCGCTGCACCGCACACAGTAATCCATGATAGCCCGATACATCCGGGACTCACAAATTCTCGAGGATCACTTAACCTCACCATGTTCTAAGGTTCTCTAGCCTGGATAGCATACCCCCGGACATAATCTTGCTTACACATAAGAAAAACCAAGCTTAAAAGAAAAGCTACACCGAAAAGAAGGCTTATCGACAATTTCCGCTTAACCTGGTTTCGGACAGGGTAACTTCAAGGCTTTTCTTAAGCTTCCAAGATAAATTCACTATTTCTCTTTCCTCTTATAGTTTTCTAAGGTTTCTATAAGCTGTGGATGAAACTGAACGAAATGGGAGAAAAAGGGGTATTTATACCCATTTTGGTTCAGCAGCTTGGAAGCAGCTTAGCACCAGGTGTCGAGCATGTGGGTTAAGTTATCATGCATGGTGGCACACATTGTGGACTCACCCTAGGTCACTCAGACTTATCTGTTGAAAGTTGCCAACAGATATTTACCCGGTTAGGTGTCATAATCTCATTGGACGGAGGTAATAAATATCTCTAGTCATCATGGTGTTTTAACCTATTCTGGCATAATTTCTCCAGGTCATTGGCTACTCAATAGGTGGGTTACAGGCCTAAAGTGAATAGCTAGTCCCTTTTTTACTGTGGAAGTCCAGAATTACGGCTGAACCTATCCACTTGGTTGTGTGTCATCGCGTCGTTGGGTGGAAAAGTGATGAACTCGGTCTGAGTGTTACCATTTCGTTCTGAGCCATTTATCATAGCTAACTTAGCCTATTTTGTCCCTTCTGATGGCTCAGTCCTGCCCATAACTCATCGGACCATCCCATCACTTTGGTTCAGTCGGTTTGCCAAATTTCGCCTCTTGTGAGTCATATTTACTCAATTTTTTGAGAATTTCTTCAACCAAAACTCCTCTTTTATTTATTCTTAGACTGTTGCAAGTCATAATTCTCCATTTCACTTAAAATCTCCTTACCTCTTGGTTCGACCCATTTCCCGAGTATTGAGAACCGTCACAGTGGATTCTTCATTTTCTCGGACTATTCTGTTTTTCCTTCATCAGAATAACTCCTCATAGGTTTAAACAAATATTACCTAGTTCCCATGGTATTTGGCTCACCATCTAATTGATTACACCTTCATACGGTCCATTTTACTTCCGGACGCACCAGTCGGTTCGTTAAATTTTTATCTATATCAAACGAATTTTTTTCCGACCGATTCTTATTGCAATGACTTTAGTAGATCATTGGTTTACTCCATGCTCGTTTCCAGAATTTTTAAAATTGTCCTCAATAACTCCCTTGATCAAATATCATATTCGATTTTTTTGTCCTTCGGCGGGGTTATAACATAATGTTCCGTACATTTTTGGTAGCATAGTTCAGACCAGACCACTTTAGCTCCTGAACTCTTTCTTATACAGCTGTGCCATAGGTAGGAACGAACTACTAAGGCTATTAATATGCCTATTGACCTTCTAAGGGACAGAAAATGTAGGTGACCCAAATAATCCTAGAAGTGACTGAGTTTATCCGTCCCGAAGCGTTATGTTTAATCGAATGAATGTATAATTTCATATGACGATACGGGATGTGAAGAAATAAAAGGCATGACGGCATTTTTTAATTAGTTGTTTGATTTATAGGTGTAAAAGGGATTCTTTGCTACCTTTTGTATTCATTTCGTGGCACTCTCTCCACCATAGCCCATCATTACACTCGTTTGTTTACAGTTCATTGTTTCCTACAATTTATTTTTTTTTCTAACAATACACACTTACTTATAGTCACTTTCATTAACGATCAATTTTCATACAAAACTCTGTCAAATAGAGATGAAAATGAATAAATTAATAGCGTGTATCAAACTAACCATAATCAACCAATGCTAGAGAAAGGATTGGTCCGGTTTACAGCCTGTAATGGTATATATCCTCGTCATAATAACAAAAAATCTAGCGATAGCAGATTATTCAGAAACTATATGAAGTGTTGCAAATTAAAATTTCATTTAATTCTGATAAACTATCGTAATGAACAACTCATATGTTTTTTTTCACAAGTTATTCCCCTATATTAAAATTATACCAATCTCGAGTGCTTTGGCAACGACCGAATTTTAAACATATGTAATTTAAATTCCATAAAGCATTTACACTGAGAAAGTAATGATTCATGTCTTCTCTTTCGGCGAAATTTTTTCAAAATAAACAATAATATATACCAAAAAGGCAATTCCATTTATTTAGCAGGCTAGAGACCCGCATCCAAAAGACATCATCATAATCATTTTCTTCTCCCAATTTCAATGGCGTCAAGAACAATGGAAACATCTATTCTCATGATCTTCACGGTGGTCGCATTAATGTCCGGCGAGAGAGCAATGGCAGTGGACTGCTCGTCGTTGATACTAAACATGGCAGATTGTTTGTCGTTCGTGACGAGTGGTAGTACGGTGGTGAAGCCTGAAGGGACATGTTGCTCCGGACTCAAGACTGTGGTTAGGTCAGGACCTGAATGTCTTTGTGAAGCTTTTAAGAACAGTGCCTCTCTTGGTGTTACTCTTGATCTTACCAAAGCTGCTTCTCTTCCTTCAGTTTGTAAAGTTGCTGCTCCTCCATCTGCTCGGTGTGGCCGTAAGTTTTCTTTTTAGAAATTATATATTAGTGGTCAGAATAACTATATAAATATTTTAAGTATTTTGTTTAATTTAGTTATTAAAATGTTATGATTGCAGTCTCTGTCTCTGCATCTCCTCCTGCTAGTGCCCCTGGTATGTGTTCTCTCATACCCTGGTCTGGTGATTGGATATTTTTCAATTCAGATTTTTAGTTTAGATTTTTGTTTTAATTTTTATTTATTAATAATAACATTCAAAGTAGAACATAATCTAGATTTCAAACCACCAACTTAGTTATCAGAATTGTTGTAGATTCTTTATATTATTAACAGAGAATAAGTAAAACTTAATCGAATACAATAATTTATATTTAGATTTTAGTCAAATGTATCTTTTATTTAAATAAGATATATATTTTCAATCATTTTTTCATTTTTTTGTAATTTCCAATTTTCAGATATTTAAGCGTTTTATAAATTTAAGTATTTTTAAAATCAACTATTTCAATTCGACTTAGAACAAATCAGTTTGTGAGAAATAGGCACCCTTAAACTATTTACTAGTTATACAATTTATTCAATAATATGTTTGAATTTTAATGTAAACATTATAACGAATTATGTAATTTCTAAATTTTGAATTAATTTATACATATGAAAGACCTATATGTTTTTAAATGCAGTTTTCTCTTTCAGTTTTAATATGAATGTTATCTTTAGAGATTATTGGAAATTTCGCCAAATATAGAATTTTCTATGTTCGTCTTCCCAATATAGAAATATTGATGATTTAGCATTTTGGGAATGGATGTGAACAGATTTGTCTCCCACGGCCGGAGGAGGTGCACCGTCGTCATCTGGTGAAACAAATACAGCAACTCCTCCAGTTCCAGTCCCCACTGGGAGTTCCGATGCGTCTTTGGTCTCTGTCTCTTTTGTATCTGTTCTCATTATAACCCTCATCTCTTTATCCTTCTATTGAGGCCTTTTATTTAGGTCCATTTTATTGTTTCTAAAACTGAGATCTTTTTGTTCTGAAGAGTTTGGTGTTACCCCTAATGTGATGATTATTATCAATGAGAATCCTCTTTTAGTTTTTTTTTTTTAACTCGTACTTTTTTTTTCTTTTTAAATGATTTTTAAGATTTATGCACATAAATTAAGAAATCATTTAATTTTTTATTTTTTTCCAACTAATACATAATTTATTATCTTTTCCAAAACAGTTCAACCAATAAAAAATAGACTATAGAATATAAATGGTAATAACTATAAAAAAATTAATAAATTTTACATTTAAAACTAAAAAAATCAAATAAAATGAAACAAAATTTTCTCTTAAAACATCACTTAAATTGAAACAAAGAGAGTACTAGATAACCCGTGCTTATCACAAACCTAATATAAATAATCTTTTTATAATAATCTAAAATTTTAATGTTATATTTATATTTATTAGCAATATATAATATAGACTCTGGCTCATTTTAAAGATGGAAATTAATTTGTTTTAATGTTTAGTTATTTTTTTGAATAATATGTATTTTTAAGTTTAAGAGTTTAAGTTATGTTATCAGTTTTATTTTTATATAAATATATTATATAATTTTAACTTTTTTCTGAGAACGGATGATATTTTTAAGGGATAATTGATTTTCGTTTTATAGTTTTTATTTTATATGAAAAATATATTTGTGAAAATTATAATTTGAAATGTTTTGAAGTAATTTTAAAGTAAACAATGATATTACCTAATCTATTACATTATTTTTAAAATTTTCTTTTGTTTTAATATTGTTATAAGTAAATTGGATTTTTATACAATTATAGTTATATATTTATGAAAATTAAAATATGATAATATATCTATTAAAGGCATGGTGTTTTAGCTATTTTTAATGTTTTTATAATTAAATCTGATTAATTAATATATTTAACCTGTTTTAAAATTATCAAAATCTTTTATATATTTTAGTAGAATAAACTACAAAAACTTGTAATTCTAAAAAAATATACTTGCTCCACTATATGAATAATATATATTGAGTAATTTTAATATTTTAATTAGATTAATTTAAAAAATACAAAAATTTATATATTTATGTTATTTTTTATGTGTATGTTTACCAAAATTTAATTTTATGACTAACTAAAATAAATGATATATTAAATTATTAAATTATATTTATTATTAGATTTAATATCTAATATATTTATTTTTGTTTTTAATTAATTAGGATAATAGGGCCCATTATTTTTAGATAGTTTGGATATATATAGTTAATAATTGTATTGTTTGGAAATATGTTTTTTTGTCATTATTGAAAACATATATAATAGAGATAATGTTATATTTTATAATTAACTTTAATGATCATGACATTCTCTAATTGGAAATTTATATATATATATATATATATATATATATATTAAATCCAATAAGGTGAGATTTAAAAAAAAAAGAAATTCTCTAAAATTCTTAATTCAATAAGTCCATCTTAGAGAATTTTAAAACAATTCTTAACAAAAGATTCACCTCTTTCCAACTTTTAAACTAATTTCAAAAACAGAAAGAACAATTACCACACTTTATTAAAAATCTCCACACTAATACTTATCCCAAAAAGTTTCCCTATATCTTACCTGAACTCGCAATGTTAGCAAATACTAACGGATTTGTTAATTTCGTTAATGAGAGTAATTTTGAATACACGTGTTTACTAAAGTATAAATTTAAATTAGAGATAATTGCTAAAAGAGTATTAAAAAGTGGGTGAATTGCTAAAAGAGTGTTGATTTTGAGGGTAAGATGTAAAAAGACATAT
>OVBI01002030.1:0-25069 GCA_900406495.1 Sisymbrium altissimum | reverse complement strand
TATATACAACTTATATAATGATTAAAAACCATAAAAACCATGATATATCAAGACTGTTGTTAATATGTACAGTGATGAGTGATCGATCCTCGTCGTGATCATGAATGCGACCTAAATTGATTATCTACTATTATTTTTTTTTTTGGTGATGTTTATAAATTTAAAATGTGCTTCAATGATGTTGAAAAACACTCATGATATGACATTCGTTCACTGTCCCGGTAGATATATATACACCAGCGAACTAGATATTGGGTTATCTCATACAAAATCTTAAAAATAAATTCTGTCAACTCTTTTTTTTTTGTCAATATATAGAAACTTTAATATAAAAGTGATATATATATATCTCACTTAGTTTATTACTTTATTTAGTTTTTGGGTTTCTGATGAAATTATTTTTAAATGTTGTTGTTTATAACTTAGAACAACTAAAAAAAAAAAAAAAAAACTTAGAACAACTGTACAGTTTGTCATACAGATTTTTAATATTAAAATTTTAAAAAGAAAAAAAATGAGGAGAAAGATGAGAAACCCTATAAAAAAAAAGTGAATACTTTAAATAACAGGTGCTGTTTACTGATTAGATCTCTTACTTAAAAAAACATGATTTATTAAAATAATTTATATTTTTTTCTGAAAAAATCTTAACAGTTTGTCAGCAATGTAGAGTATACACACAATGGAATTCGAGTTCAAGTTATTTCTACATGTATCGATACTAACAAATCTTTAAATCATACTCTAGTTTCATACCTTTAAACTCATTTATTAGTCGTTTATTTACCATAAATCTTTTTCATACTTAAATGCCTAATTAGTCATATAACCTTAAATGCCTAATTAGTCATATAACCCATAACTAATACGACATAGGCGTGTGTTCTTTCGAGGATATAGACCAGCCTGGTCGGGCCCGTAAACCCACTTGACTATTTGTAGACCTAATCATTATTTGTCTTAATCATCATCTTGTGTTGTTGTAGCTAGCACAACTCGTCCACCATTGTTTTTTTCTCCTTTTTCCTTTTTCGATTTATTATTGTTTTGTCGCACACACACTATCCTTAATTAACTTTGCACCGCCCATTATTAACAAAAGTGATAAAAAAAACACATGATTTGATCAAACGTTACGTTTATTTGCAGGTAACATAGGTTAATCTTTAAGTACTCAAACCATATTATATTGGTGTACGAATGGTTTTTCTCCACTAATATTGCGTATTAGATCTTGACCTATCGAGAGTCCAACCAAGTTATAGCAGCCAGCATGCATGATTTCGATCTTTTTGGTCCCAGTAAATTAAACCCAATTTTGTTGACATTAGAACCAGCATATACCGGTTAATATTAACACATAACTTCATAGGTTTAAGTAGATTAAGATTATAATGGATTTAACCGATGCAAATCTTGTTTATATATTTTGGCCAAAAAAAAAAAAAAATCCTGTTTATATATATCAGGATTGGTGATGGGTCTTGTATTAGAATAGACCTGTAGAAAATCACCACTGTCCGGTTTATCTAGATCTGAATCTGTAGAAAGTTGTAGAAAGTTGAATCGAGTCCAATTTTACTTTACCACAACGCTCGTAATTATGTATTACTTTTTGTTTAATGATGTATCATATATGTATATTGTTAACAAGCAAAGTTTTGATTTTAAACTTGTCGGGAAAGTACAACGAATATTCACTCGTCATGTGTGAATATGGATGCAGAATCTTCGGTGTTCTACATGCAGACGCCGTTTTTTTAAATAGTCAACATAGAAACAAATGTATACCCAAATTCAGTATTGGATATGCAAACCTTAAATGGGCCTGGCTAAATAACTTTTCGACAGATATTATATGGGCCGAACTTTTGGGCCCATCATAGAAGCAAATCAGATCCGACCGTTCCGGCGAGAGTAAAAATCATCAGCGATCGAAGAAGAAGAAGGCAAATGCTCGGAGATCGTTTGTAGAAGAAGAAACCAAACGATGGCTTCGACGGTGGGATTAGCACCGGGACTATCTCGGAAGCTGAAGAAGGTATTGGAATGTCGTACAGATAGTCCAGATCTGGTATCGTCGCTTAACGCATTGTCCTCATTCTACGACGAGAACAGTGCACACGCGCGTCGCAATCTCAGATCGACGATCGAGAAACGCGCGCTTCAGATCAACAGCGAGTTCCTCAGCGCAGCTGATTCGACTCAGATCGCGTTGGATCGCGTGGAGGAGGAAGTGAACGCTTTAGCCGATTGCTGCGACAAGATCGCGGCTGCGTTAAGTAGCTCGGCGGCTACAACCAGTGATATCATTAGTACTACTGAGAGGTTGAAGCAAGAGCTTGATGTTACTACTCAGAGACAGGAGATTGTTAATTGCTTTCTTCGTGATTATCAGTTGTCGAATGAAGAGGTGAGTCATATATTGATAGTGATGAGATTCTGAAATGAGTGTTGATTAAATTGATGAGAGTTTTGGCAGATTAAAGCGCTTAGGGAAGATGAATTGGATGAGGATTTCTTTCAAGCGTTGGCTCATGTTCAGGAGATTCATTCCAATTGCAAGTTACTACTCAGGACGCATCATCAGGTGATTTTCTGGAAGAGTTTGGAATTATGTATTTGTTTTGCGTGTAAAGATTGGACCTTTGTTGTGTTTAGTATTTTGATTGTGTGGAATGTGTTATGCAGCGAGCAGGGTTGGAATTGATGGGTATGATGGCTATGTACCAAGAAGGAGCTTATGAGCGTCTTTGCAGGTTACATTTCTGCTTTTTTCTGTAAAGATTCTCAAGAAGACTTTGTTGGTAGAAACGTAATTAGCAAATGAATTCGTCATTGCTGGTTTGGAACCTGAATATACCTTCTTGTTTCCTGAGCTAATCACTCGCTTGTTAGTTTGCTAGAGTTATCTGGCTCTGAGCCTAGAGGTTTTAATAGAAGTTTGAAGTATCGAATATAATTAAAGAAACCTTTGATTCTTCTAGGTGGGTTCAGGCTGAGTGTAGGAAACTGGGTGATACAGATAACCCAGAGGTGAGTGATCTTTTGAGGACTGCTGTTCGCTGTCTTAAAGAAAAGCCCGCGCTCTTCAAATATTGTGCGGAGGAGGTTAGTTTTTCAACTTCACCGTAGTCAGTCTCTGTTATACTGTTATGTTAGGGGCGATGTTTGCGGAGCTTTCTTATGAACTATGTCGAATCATACAGGTTGGGAATCTGAGACACAATGCGTTATTTAGAAGGTTTATTAGCGCTCTTACACGTGGAGGACCTGGAGGAATGCCTAGACCTATTGAAGTCCATGCCCATGACCCCTTACGATATGTGGGAGACATGCTCGGGTGGCTACATCAGGTTTGTGACTGCATTCTCTTCTCCTATGAGTCCTGAATTTGATCCTTATGGGGCTGAGGTCAGCAATACTTATAGCTTATTGAAAAATTCTGGCATATCAATTGTGTGAACTGAGTACTAGAGGATCAAGATCTTCAGACCAAGTATCAAGTTGTTGTTGTTCATTTTTCCTAAGGTGAATGTTGTTTTGGCTGCAGGCTTTGGCATCAGAAAGAGAATTGGTTCATTCTCTATTTGACATAGACTCAGCAGATTATAAATCAACCGCGAAGAGTACCTCTGAGAATGATTCCTTAAAGGCAGCAGAATCGAATTTTACATTTGTTCTGGATAGAATTTTTGAAGGAGTTTGCCGGCCATTTAAAGTAAGAGTGGAACAAGTTTTACAGTCACAACCAAGTCTAATTATTTCTTATAAACTCACCAACACATTGGAGTTCTACAGCTACACTGTGAGTTTTATTTAACATCTTCTCGTACTATTCGCTCTACTAATTAAGCATTTATCGCTCTAGTGGTTTCATCGTTGTTTTGTTCCTTACTTTCCAGATCTCAGATTTACTTGGGCGAGACACTGCTCTGTGTAATACAATTGGAATGGTAAAGGATGCTGCACAGAAAACCTTCTTCGACATTCTTAAGACCCGAGGGGAGAAACTTCTACGATACCCTCCACCTGTAGCTGTTGATCTTTCTCCGCCTCCAGCTGTCCGAGAAGGAGTTTCTCTAACTCTTGAGATAATCGAGAATTACAATAGCATGATGGTATCTGCTTCAGGAGAGAAACCGGCTTTTGATCCAGTCCTCTCTGCACTCCTCGACCCTATCATTAAGGTACATGAAAGTAGAACCAAACTTAAGATATATCTTTGTCCATCAAAAGCCATAATAGTGCATTGAAGAAGATTCCTGAAACTTTCTCAAATTCCACAGATGTGTGAGCAAGCAGCAGAGGCGCACAAATCGAAAAAGAGCGGCCAATTACCCAGACGAAGCCGAACAAGTACCGACTCAAGCCAGTTAACCTCAGTCGATGCTCTACTCTCTAGCAGCCCATCCCCACCACAGGTATCATTCGCCTGTAATATACCATCCCTGAATGCTTTTAACTTGAAAAGACTTTCCTAAGATTTCTATCTCTTTTTATAGAACAATGAAACACCCTCGAAAATATTCCTCATCAACTGTTTATGCGCGATCCAACAACCGCTGCTAAGACACGACGTCGCGTCACAATACGTAACCAATATCGGATCAATGATTGAGAACCACATAAACCTCCTCGTCCAGAAAGAAGTCGACTCACTCCTACAAAAATGCGGTCTTTCAGACAAGATGCAAATCTTCCGCTCTTCCACAACTGAACTTCCCTTGTCTGAACGACAAGAAACATCACCCGCAACGCTATCGGAATGCCTCAAGGCCTTCTTCGGCCTCGTCTTGGGAAGCGAAGGCACTCTTCCCGAGTTCGAGCAGATACAAGTTCCTAAACTCAGGTCTGAAGCTTGTGTCAGGGTTGCTAAAACTTTGGCTGAAGATTACGAAGTTATATACCGAGCCGTAACAGATCAACAAAATGGATATCCAGATCCGAAATCTCTAGCCCGACATCCACCGGATCAGATCCGAACCATTCTTGGTATTTGAGCTACATGATTCTCCTTGTACCCCGGTTTTTTGTTTTTGTTTTTGTTATCTTACGAAATCAGTACCTGTAAACCGCTCCTTGTAAACCAAATAATCGATTTGACTTTTCACCGAAATTCATCTTTTCTTATATATATATATAAATATATTTACATATCTGGTTCATCATTTTCGTTATCTATATCGAAAGGTGGGATTGAGCTTGACTTCGCTCAAGAGTGTGTCCTGTACTTTCATACCAGTTGCTTTCATTTGATAGAGAAGCTTGATGGCTTCAATGTAAAACCCATTGTGCATATAACCGGCGACCATAGCGTTCCAGCAACTAACACTTGCCTCCTCCGTCCTACTCTTGAACGCCTTTTCAGCATCTTTCACCTTCCCATACTTCCCATACATCTCAATTAGCCGACATCTGATCGAACAATCTGACTCAAACCCTAGCTTTATGGCATTTGCATGTACTCCTTCCCCTCCTCTCCCGTTGTCATCAACCCACGTGCATGCTTTTAAAACATTAGAGAACACCGAGACGTTCTTCTTGATCCCGTGCTTACCCATTTCGATGAAATCGCGGATCACTTCTTGAAACTCCCCTTCCCTGTAATCATTAGTAACCTTCGCTGCCCAAACAACGGTGTTAGCACTGGAGAGCTGGTGTAGCACAAGATTAGCGTCTTCCAAAAACCCGAACTCCCCGTAGAAACGTATCAAGGAACCCGAGAGATATGAATCTTCTTCCTCTATAAACCCTAACTTCTGACACAAGCCATGAACTTGCATCCCTAATCCCAAATCTCTAATCATAGCAGACGCCTTTAGAACGCAACCCATAATCCAAGGCGGGATCTTGAAAGCACCATTCTGATGTTTCAACATAGAAACAAAGAGCAACGCAGCTTCTTCGTAATCACCCGTTTCAACACATCCGAGGATAACGATTGCCCAAGAATGAACATCTCTGTGAGGCATTCTATCGAACATCTGCCGTGCAATATCAATACGCCCACAAGACACATGCATCAAGAGAAGACGGTTGAGAAAAGCCGTCCTGGGTCTCACAGTGGACTTCATGATATGCACTTGTAGGTCGTATGCTCCACGTTGATCACATTCGCTGGTTGATTCTTTGGCAAGACAAGAGTATAGATCTTCGTTTCCAGGCAGAGAAAGAGAATCCATTAGTCGGAGAATATCAGAAGTCGAGCAACGTGGAACTGCTCTTTGTGGTCTATCTAGCTGAATCTGGGGCTCTATAACGACGAAAGGTTCTAGTTTTTGGTGTTTGGGTTTCCTTAGGACAAGCTGAGCATCGAAGTTGGTCTTGACGTCGACGCTTCGTGAGTTGTAGTAGTTGAAAGAAGGAGCAAGAGATGGCGGAGATGGAGGTAAAGCTAATTCCAAAGTTCTCATTCTGCAAATTTCTTTTGCAGAGCTCTCAAATGGAAGAAGAAGATTCAGCACGAGAAAATTGCGTTATTTCACAACAGGAGGACAAAGAGATTCAGAGTTTCCATCAATAAAAAAAAAAGACAATTCAATTTCAAATTCCGACAATCGAGAAATTGTTGCTGACAAAAACAGGCTCTTACATTTGTATTAATCTGTAGAAAGAAGATGAACAGAGCTACAAAACCCCCGCCGGTTCGGTTCAGTGTGGAATTATTTTAGATTCGGTTTGGTTTGTTCGTAAACCAACTCGATTGAGATATAAATAAAAGCCCATTAAAAGATACAAAGGCTCAAGACTAAAGCCCATTGACATTAATTACAAATCCCACTAATGACGACGGAAAATGACGTGAATCATATTACCATACGCGCAGACTTCGCGCGTGGTTATCATCGTCATAAAGTTCGTTGTGTCTTTTCGTGGTTTGAGGCGCGTGTGTTTAGGGCGTTAAATAAATGGGTTAAAGAAAACGAATATTAACCTCAGAGTTTGGTACTTTTGTACTAACAAAGTTAAGTTAACAGCGACACTAAAAGGAGATAATGCTTATACGTTAGTAAAATGCACACGTCACTTCTCCCTCTCATCTTCTTCTTCTTCCTCTCCACTTGACTCTCCTCCTCTGCAAAATTTTCCCTCTACTTGTTTATCAAATATTAAACACTACAAACTCTCCAATATTTTAATATTTAGTTACAAAATTTTGTTAATGGTGTGTGAGCTCTGTGACTGAGGTTTTTCTCCGGCCAAATCGGTTTTACTTTATTTTATTTTTGTAACGGTGTCGTATGGCTATGGCGTTTCCTCTTTCATACACACCAATATCTGTTAAACCAGTAACGTACTCTCGGAGACAGAACTTTGTAGTTTACTCGTCGACTTCTAATGGAAGAGATCCTTCTGAGGAGAAGTCACTGCCTAATGGAGTGAAAAGCATTGAGAAGCTTCAAGAGGAGAAGCGTCGTGCTGAGTTATCTGCTCGGATTGCTTCTGGAGCCTTCACTGTTCGAAAAACCAGGTGAGTTTTCGAATTACCTAACTAACTAACTTCTTGGGCTCCAAAAAGTTTAAAACTTTAAATCAAGAACTGTCTCAAATTAAAACAAGAAGCATGGATTAGTCATTAAAGTATTGAGATTTGCTGAGGAATCATCGATAAGTATGATGATAGTTCTAATGTAGGGACTTCTTTAATGGTTTTGTCTGATATGCTTTTTGGTTCTTGTTTGTCTCGTTGATTGTATAAGTTTTCCATCTACAATCAAGAATGGTTTATCTAAGCTTGGAGTTCCCAACAATGTTCTGGATTTCATGTTTGATTGGACCGGTTCTGACGAAGAGTACCTCAAGGTTCCAGAGGCTAAAGGTTCGATTCAGGCTGTCCGGAATGAAGCTTTCTTCATCCCTTTGTATGAGCTTTTCCTTACTTATGGTGGAATTTTCAGGTTGACCTTTGGGCCCAAGGTTTGTTTAGTATTATCTTCTGTTTTTTATTTTAGCTATGGGGAAAGAAAAGTATTGGTTGAGGACAGTTATGAATTCAACCTTTTTTTGTTTTGGCTTTTTGAATCGTATAGTCGTTCTTGATCGTCTCGGATCCTTCTATTGCTAAGCATATATTGAAGGACAACGCCAAATCTTACTCCAAGGTATAAAAACTAGTAGCAATAACAATTAAGCAACGAATGGTCTAGTTTTGTGTTTTTCCTTATACGTCTGCTTGTAAATCTTAGGGGATTTTAGCTGAAATTCTAGATTTTGTGATGGGAAAAGGACTCATACCGGCTGATGGAGAGATATGGCGTCGGAGAAGGCGTGCCATTGTACCTGCATTGCATCAGAAGGTAAGCCAATTTATGAAAAAAAATAACATAAAAAAATGAAAAAGTTAAAAGCATGACTTTTTCTAAGTCGGAGAATGTAGACATTTGTTTACATTTTCTCTGTTTTTTTAGTATGTAGCAGCTATGATCAGCTTATTTGGAGAAGCTACAGATAGGCTTTGCCAGAAACTTGATTCTGCTGCATCTACAGGGGAAGATGTAGAGATGGAATCACTCTTCTCTCGTTTGACACTTGATATTATTGGCAAGGCGGTTTTCAATTACGACTTTGACTCCCTAACAAATGATACCGGTGTCATCGAGGTTCTCTCATCATTACCTTCTCTGCTTTCAGTTTCGTTGCCTTTTTGTGTGTAGGATCAGCAAAAAATGAAAGCTTTTGGTGTTCTCTTTGTTAGGCAGTTTACACTGTCCTAAGAGAAGCTGAAGATAGGAGTGTTTCACCTATTCCTGTCTGGGACTTACCAATTTGGAAAGATATTTCCCCACGTCAGAGGAAAGTTGCTACTTCTCTCAAATTGATCAATGACACACTTGATGATTTGATCGCAACATGCAAGGTATAAACTCGGAATCAAGTCCAAGAACTGTTCACAGTCTTTGGATCCTCACCTCGTTTTCTTTACAGAGAATGGTAGAAGAAGAGGAGCTGCAGTTTCACGAGGAATATATGAACGAAAGGGATCCTAGCATCCTTCACTTTCTTTTGGCTTCAGGAGACGATGTAATAATGTCTTTTATTGTCGAATCCAATAGCTTGATAGTTAACAGCTTCATCTGTTCTTAACTGATCCGACTTTGTTTCAGGTCTCTAGCAAGCAGCTACGTGATGACTTGATGACAATGCTTATAGCCGGACATGAAACATCAGCTGCGGTTTTAACATGGACGTTTTACCTGTTAACAACGGTAAAGAGTGGACATGTCAACCCAAACAAACGGTTAAGTTTCTCCCAATGAAAGTTTGTAACTATTTTGTTGGTGTTGCAGAATCCCAACGTAGTTGCCAAACTCCAAGAAGAGGTATGGATGGATGCATCATTCTTGCATATATCTTACAAGAACATGCAGAAGTTAAAAGGAATATTTTGATTCTATGTAGGTTGATTCTGTTATTGGAGATAGATATCCAACCATAGAAGATATGAAGAAGCTAAAATACACTACCCGAGTCATGAATGAGGTAAAAGGCAATTAAATTTACCTTACCTGTTTGAGGAAAAATGCTCTCTGGATTACATTTTACTTTGATGTTGTGCAGTCATTGAGATTATATCCACAACCACCAGTACTGATCCGTCGTTCTCTAGAGAACGATATTCTTGGACAGTATCCCATAAAAAGGTCACGAAAATTTCAACATTTTGGCAATTAGATTTGGTTACAAGAATGCAACTTCTGAGTTCTGATAAAAGATTGTGTTTGGAAAACTAACAGGGGAGAGGATATATTCATCTCCGTTTGGAATCTACATCGAAGTCCTCTTCATTGGGATGATGCGGACAAGTTCAATCCCGAGAGATGGCCTTTAGATGGACCAAACCCAAATGAGACAAACCAAAACTTCAGGTATAAAAGGCTTCTTTTGCTTTAACACTTCTCATCTCACTAGAATTTTATGACATTGGGGAACTTTTCTTCTCCAGTTACTTACCATTTGGTGGCGGACCGCGGAAATGCATAGGCGACATGTTTGCTTCGTTTGAGGTAAAGAAACAGTTGACATCAATACTTGTTATGTATGAGTGCCTGCTTCAGATGTTCTTATAGTAATAAAAATCTCTGTTTGTAGAATGTGGTAGCAATCGCAATGCTTATTCGAAGATTTAACTTCCAGACTGCACCAGGAGCTCCTCCGGTATAGTCATCAGCAAACTCTTCCCCTTTTATTTCTCTATATAGCGCAAAGACTTCAAAACTGAACTTAGATAAGACTTGAAATGCAAACTAAAAGATCGTTGATGGTTAGTTCTTTTGTCGACATTCATTGTGGATGGACAGGTGAAAATGACTACAGGAGCTACAATACACACGACAGAAGGACTGAAATTGACTGTAACAAGGAGAACAAAACCTCTGGACATACCATCCGTTCCAGTACTTTCAATGGAAGCTCCTCGAGATGAAGTTTCCTCTGCTCTGTCTTGAGTTTTCGTCTTTGCAAATTCGAAAAAAAACAAGCTTAAAGAAGAAGAAGAAGCGAAAATCTTGTGTTAGAACAGCGGATGTAGAACTTGTTAGAACAAGACCAATGCTTCAGATTATTTTTCTGCCTTATGTTATGCAGACAAGTAGAATGTAAAGATTTATTATTCTCTGAAAAAGAAATTGTTTTTATCTGCACAGTAAAAGAAAATATAACTTTAACGTTCTAGAAAACTTCAAATATCTTATAGGACATAAACACGAACCTCTGATTTTACATCAATGAAGTGATCGTAGAGAGGTTTACACTTCCATCTAAACATCAGAGAAGTTGTCTACTTTGTCTAAGATCTAGGAAAGATCTCTGCTCTTGTTTGGTATGTGCAACATTGAGTACTATAAAACAAAGCGTTCATCGATCTGAAACCCTCGGGTCTTTGGTTAAAGACCGATCTTTGTTCATGTTCTATGTCTATGGATCTGGAGGTTAACATCGTTGTCATTATCAGCACCGTCTTTCTTTGTTGCCGACTTCTCCTTCATTGCATCTTTCTCCAGTTTCTTCTTGTCAGCCTCTGCTTGTTTTTCATTCTCCTCTCGAGATTTGATGAACGTTTTCATGAAAAGAGTCAGAATCTTGGTCACTGCAGATAAGGAACAATGGTCAGAATAGAAATGAGTTGCTGTATTTGTCACATAATGGCTTCAACCGATCTAGAAGAATAGACTTTGTGCATGTACCTTGTTCGAAAGGACATCGAGCTGGATCCTCACCGAAGTACTGGCACAAGGAATCTGCATTTCTTCCCTGTAAAGTACAAATCAATATTAGGAGTGGATCATGAGTTTTAAATTGCATGTCCTCAACGAGTGCAAGTAACTCATGAGTTATATATAACTCACCGATTCTGAATATAAGGAAGCAAGTGACCTCACTTCTGCTTCAGCGGTATCAAGAAACCCCTTCAACACCTGATAACATGAAGTGATCTGATTTAGAACAGCTACGAAGATTTCGTGGTTCTTATCATCAGCCTATGAATTAACCGAGATGCACATATGAGCAAACTAAGAACATATTTTCAGATGTAGCTCACCTTCCGGAAGCCCAGAGATATTGCACCATCATTTTCTGAAGCCATGAGTTCTTGCTCAACCTTTTCAAGGCCTCTAGCTGCCGCTTGCATTTCTTCAGCCAGCGTTTTCAATTCAATCTGCAATTTTCAGAAACAATTACGGAAAATGCAATATGAAGTCGAAAGCACTAGCAGAAGAAAAGAAGCAACGAAAGCATTCATAACAAGCATACCTTCGAGGCAGCTTCCAAGTGAACAAGGTCATTAGCAAAATCCAGCAACTCTGGCATTTTTTCACCAACAAGCTAGAAAAGAAAATAAGGTATTATGTTCATCTTAAAACAGCACCTTAGGCAACTAACTGCATAAAGAGTATTATGCACCTATAGCACAAAAAAAGCGCCCTGAAGATAAGATAAATATGTTCTACCTTGCATAAGTAATGCATCAAAGTCATTTTGTTATTTTTTGCACGAGTATCTGATAATTTAAGAAGACTATCCAGTTTGAAACCCACAGCAGACCCTGCAACACAACGGCACTACATTACCAACAGATGCTTAAGGAAAAATCATGAAGTTGGAAATCAATAGGGCAACATTGTACCTCTGGCGGTTCCCTGATTCAGAGCATTTCCCAGTGTTAAAATTGTTTGCATAATCTGACGCAATTTTGCAGACTCCTTCACCTGTTACATGATAATGATACTTAGTTACCAAGATGAAAATATGTTTCCATGACTTAGAAGATCTCACCCTCCACTATACCTCTTTAGTAGCAGCGTTTATTGTATTAAGGCAGCCTTTTAGGTCTTCCACCTGAATAGAACAAAAAACAACATCAATACAACACGTCTTAAGACAGGAGAGACCAAATTTAGAGAGTTTTGACATTTATACCTGAGAAGCAAAGGTAATCTTAAAGCCAAACACTCGTAACTTTGCTTCTATACGTGGAACCTTCATTAGTTCCATGAAAAACTGATACGTTTGTAAAGCTAAGAGTCAGAAAACAGATTATAAACAAGTATCAACCAACGCTTTAAGAACTGGAACAAACCTGTTCACACTTTCCAAGCATTTCCTTGTCACCAGTATAATTCTGAAGACAAAAGAAGCATGAGTTAGCTTGGCATTAAGGAATACTGGAAGGAATATGATCAACAGGATATTTCTTTGGTCCAAAATTCTGATCCAGCTTAAGAAAATCACATTAGCTAAACCTTTCAGAACGGAAAGAAACTTTAATCTTACCCTCAACAATTCCATTTCTTCCTTCGTCGGACAAAATTTGATGAGATTTTCAACCTGGTCGATGTCCAGAGCTGAGGAGTCTAAGGCTAGAACTGCGCTCTAAGATACGAATAAGATATGAAAATCTCAGTTAGTAGACATAAACATGATGTAAAAGAGATGCAACTAGGTAAAATGTTACATAAAGATATGTGAACTCTAAAAATCAACCTTACATTATTGTTTAAATGCTAAAATATGAGCAGAAAAAAATACTGACACCAAAACTTACAAGCATATCTGGTAGAGGAATCTTTATTTTCGTAAGCATGATTTCACAGTTATTTGCTCTTCGCAGGTCAACCTGATACAAACACAAAAAAGTTAGCACTCATAGATAAGTACACTAAGAATCATAGCCGTTAATATTAGTTATAGACTACCCATTTCATGGTATAACTGGAATTTGGTATATCAAGTGCCAATTTTTTTTAGTTAACTTTGGATCATGAAACAATTATCTACATAGTGCAGAGTCCACAGTTGTAGGCACTACCTGCGTAATAAATCCTACTCATGGTACGATTTAAAAATTTTAAACTATATATAAAGAGGTGAATTTGAGCTGCCTCACCAGTTGAACTTTCTCAGGTTTGCTGATACTGGAACCCCGACGACCTGTTCCTCTCTTAGCAGCAGTATCTGAAACTGCAGAAAAAAGACTCTCGAGCTCTGATATATCTATTTCAGGGGCCCTGTCATGATGATTCAGAGAATTCATTTGATTAGTTTAACAAAAATAGCAGCTAATGGTAAACAAAATTGCAAGACAGAACTGAAATGACCGCTCACTTTTTTCTACTATTATCAATGAATTATTCGGAGATAAATGTCAAGCTAAAACCATCTAAAAGAACGAAAAAAAGCAAGAGGAACCCACCGCGGTTGATTCTCCTGTTTCTGAGTGTCAGCCCACAAACTACCTTTTGCTGCCCGAGTAACTTTAGACCAATGCAAAGGCTTAAGCACGGTTTTCTTAGGTGCAACAGTAGGCACACTCACACCTCGGCCTCTTCCAAGTGCCGAGGAAGCTCTGCCCCTTCCTGCAGCAGGAGGTGGCGGCGGTGCATTTAAACCTTTTGCTCCCAATGGTGGTGGGCCACTACTTGCACCACGACCCAACGCTGGTGGAGGAGGAGGAGCAGGGGTCTTAGATAGAGGTGGAGGAGGAGGAGCAGGGGTCTTGGATAGCGGTGGTGGTGGAGGCGGAGGGGGAGCACCCAACTTTGCAGATGAAGGAGGAAGTGGTGGTGGTGGAGGCGGAGGGGGAGCACCCAACTTTGCAGATGAAGGAGGAAGTGGTGGTGGTGGAGGCGGAGGGGGAGCACCCAACTTTGCAGATGAAGGAGGAAGTGGAGGTGGAGGAGGTGGCATGGGGGCATTTGAAATAGCCTTAGGAGGTGGAGGTGGAGGTGGTGGGGGGGTCGAAGGTGGGCCAACACGAACCGGACCAGAATGAGATGTAGGTGGAGGAGGTGGTGGTGGTGGTGGTGGTGGTGGGGTTACACATATAGTAGCAGAAGCTGCTTTGACTGGAGGAGGAGGAGGGGGTGGAGGTGGAGGTGGTTGCGCCTGAAATTTATTTTCTGTGCTCCCAAACGAAGGTGGTGGTGGTGGCGGTGGAGGAGGGGGAGCTGAAGATGTAGGAATGCTTCTAGAGAAAGGTGGAGGAGGAGGTGGTGGTGGTGGGGTTTTGTTGATAGGCTGTTGTGATGTTGTCAGAGGATCTCTATTGCTGAAACTAGGGAGAGGTGGCGGTGGCGGCGGGGGTGGGGGTTGGGATGACAACGAGGCTGTATCTTTGTTTACGGAAAATTGAGGGGGAGGAGGTGGTGGTGGTGGTGGAGGCCGAAGTGGGACGGAAGATGGTGGATCTGATGAAAGAGTCAACGGGTGTACACTATCTTTCGCTGGAACTTCTTGCTGTTGGCGACTAGAGAATTCATGAGGCTCCTCTGAAGATTCAGGAGCAAAAGATATAGGAATGTCTTCTGTCTCATCACTATCAAGGGATAGAGGAATGCGAGGTCTATGAATGGTATCAAAGCCTTCATCAGAACTATCAGCGGCACTAGATGTGTTGGTCTCCTCTTCAGAGTCGGGAGAATTCATATAAAAACTCCCTTTGTGCCGGAATCTTGTAAACTCTTTTGCATCATTTATGGCAGCAAGTTGTTTCAGCAACCACAAAGCAGCATCATCCCCATTTTCAGCCAAATCCACACCACTAAAAAGTTCTTGAACTTTGGAAAAGGCTTCAATGGGCAAGCCACCAGTCTCATCACCATTTACTATTGGGGTTGGAATTTTCTGAGGCGAGGCATTCTCAACTTCTCCAAACAAAACCTGAATGCATAAAGAATGGAGTCAGAAACAAAGCGCACGTATAGCTTAGCATGAGTATGAACTCTCTTCATCCACCCATTTAAGTTTAGTCATTTTTTTTTGTTTCGTTTCCCCTCTCGCACTCATATCTTCTCAAGTTCATATAAAACCCAAAAAGATGAACAAAAAGGTCCATACCTCTGCTCGAAATCCTTTTGGATAATGATCCTTGGCCTCCCAAAGAATATCCAGGTTGTCTGCGTTCAAAATTAGTATGTTGGACCTGATAAATGCAGTATTGAACATGACACGAAACATCATAACCTCTCGTTCTGGTTCTAAATCCATATGCACACACTCCAGTACAACATCTCCTTGAACCCAACACTGGATGTCAATTTTGATCACGTCACATTCTGCCTGCAGCCAGATTATACAGAGTTACATTACTCAGAAAGAGTGACACTTTTATGGAAAATGTCGAAAAATTATAAACAAACCCACCTGTCGATAGTGCCGAAGGGGTTTCTTCTTATTGGACATAGAATAGAGCATCTCCGTGGAAAGACCAGATGTACTACTAAAATTTCTTCCAAAGATACGTATAATCGGTCTGCATCCATGTTGCGAGTCAAAGTTCGGAATACCTCGAATAATCACACAATCCAAAGAAAGCGCTCTTTCAGGAGGAGGCCACTCAGGATTGATATTCCTCCTCGCAACATACTGAAGATAACGAAGTTGAGAAGGGAAAGGATTCAACGGCGAGAGAAGCTGCAAAAGACCTTTAGGAGCTTCACGATGAACAATCTCAAGAGTCCTACGCTCGCCACTATGAACTTTCCTGAAAATCAAAAAACTCGCCAAGATAAAAGCCAAAAGCGGCCAGCCTCCTCTCTCACAGTGAAGAAGAATAACATCCTGACGGTTCCCACGAGAAAGCCAACTCTCACAAACACGGAGAAAATGTTGAATCAAAGACAAAGGAAGCATAGGACATCCTTCATACTGCCTAGGATACTCAAGAACAGTCACATCATATTCACATAGAGTCTCAGCAAAGACGCTTCTTTTCTCCCCTTCTCGGAAATTGAACGCAAGAAAAGACGACTCGGGGAACTCTTCATGTAAATCATTAATGACTTCGTGGAGAAAGATTTGGTATAAACTATCAGCCAACACTTCCGTGCAAAAACATGAATCAAAAACTGTAAAAAGAAATTAGCCAATTTAGAACTTTAAACACACACATAAAGAACGTAAAACAGTAAAGGCTAATATAGTATATTTACCATAAACTCTATCAGCAAACTCAAGCAATCCATCTGGTGGTCTCTTGTAAAAAAACCTACTTAAGAGAGACATTTACGCAAAATCTGTAAACCTGAAACGAATCAGAGAATCAGCTTAAGTCAATCACTAATCATTCAATCAAATCACTAATCATCAAAGTCAAAAGCTGATCGAAATCGGGATTAAACACCTGAAATTGCGATGGAATTGGAGGTAATCGAAAGGTGAGAATTGATTCTGTGGATGTGTAAAACACTGCGACTGCATAAAACCTCACCGAAATTAGGGTTTATAAGAGGAGGAGGAGGAGGGGGGGGAAGGAGGTTGAGGACTTACAAGGTGGAATCGAATGTGTGACGTCAGCTATTTACATTCCCCTCGATGCAGGTGGAAGCGGCGAAGGCGGCGTTTTGCGGCGATGGTGTGGACAAGAAATGATGAAAATCGGGAACGTTTGGTTTTTTCAAATTTTGAAAAAATATTTAGGGGAAAAAAACCAGACGAATTTGCTTTTTTTCGGTTCCCTTATTTTAAAATAATCAACAGTTCTTTTCATTTTTCTCATTCCGTTGTCTTTATTAGTCTTTAATTTTTTTTTTTATGTTATAAATTTTTGAAAATAGTAAAAAGCTACATGTATTATGTTAATTTATGTCGCTGATACCAGGTGGCAAGTACCAACACTACTTTGTTTCCTAGTTTTTTTTTCCTTGTCCACTTTGTTTTCTAGTTAAAAATAAAAAGTAAGAAACGATTTAATTATACTTTTTTTTTGGAAACACAGATTAATTTTTTTTAAGTGTAATTAAAAAATAGTTACAAGGATCAAATGTAATTTTGGGAAAAAAACATTGTAAAACATTTTATAAAATGAAACAAGAGAAAATTTTCTTAAATATTTATATTACCGATAGACTACGAAATGTATATGGGAGAAAATAATTAATTTATACATATCAAACTATATGAAATTTTATAATTTTCATATAGCTTAATTCTAATAATTAAAACAAATATATATTTATAAACTGACAAGTTAACTTAAGATAAAATGTTGTGAAGTAGAGGTGAACATTTTTTTCTTTTGAATTTTCAGTAGAGGTGAACATTGCTAGGATCCCCAATTATCTCTTTTTATTAGAAGATTATTAGAATATTTGTTACCAAATTCATTACGTTGACTCAAAAAGAATTAAAGATTTTAATGTCTAACGTGATGGAAATTTTTGGTAACCTAAATCTCTTTCCAAATTTCTGTCCAGTGAGTAAGAAAACAAAACATGTAGGTGTGAAGTTTTTTGAATATTCTTTGATGCTTAAAGATTTTTGAGTATTCTTTGATTTCAACAAAAATATATGCTCGTTGTGTGTTTCTGTCAGCCGACTGATAAGTGAATTTTCGAGGTATGCGAAGGTGATGAAGATTATTCGCAGAGTTTGTACTCGCCGGCTCTATTCTTTTATCTTTTCGAAAAAGCTATCTCAGTTTTTTTGTATGTTAAATCGGTGATCCAAACAAAATTTTCTATTTATTAGGGCACTTATAAAAACGTACTTATATTTTACTAACGATTTTAAACTTAAAATTTGAATATTCTAGGGAAAGAAAATGGTCACTTTCCCTTATTTCCAGCCTTATGCTTATGTACTTCAGAATGAAAATAAAATTAATTTTCTTTTGAATGCGAATTGACCATTGATTATGATGGATACGGAAACGAATCGTAACGGACGTATATACTGTAGATAAACTTTATCTTCAATTCACAAGATAATATCACAAACAGACCACACACAGACAACATATGGTTCGAATTTTGCATCGAGAATCTTCTTTTGGACCAATATCAAGAGAGAGTTCAAACCATAGGATTTTGAATCAAGACGAAGGTCATAAAGTAAATAGATTCATAAAGATAGAAACACAAGAAACAAGAACAAGTCTCCTGCGAAGTTATTTGAAGCTTAGATTAAATTACTGCAGAGGAGCATTTGATGAATCATATAAATATATTCATCAAGTTGAAGCCGCTGAAGCCTCTGCTTCCAGGAGTTGCTTCACCTTAGTGATGTAGTCACTCATGGCTTCGTCCGTCGATTTCGCTGGTATCCAAAACAAAACCAAAACAAAACGACAGGTTAGATTCGGTTTATTGAATATCCCCGTCCCAAAACATGGGAAAGTGTCGGAAGTTCAGACAAGAATCGCAAGCTACATTTGGTCACAAGAAAATCAGTAGCAGCAACTCAATATGAAATGATTTACCTTCAACGGCCTTCCACGCATCCCACTTGGCTCTTTCCTTCATGCTGAACATTCCAGGACGACCTTCGAATCGATCGAGAAAAAAAAAAGCGTTATTAAAACGGCGGAAGTTGAACCAAGAAGCAAACCACAGGATCTTAACACGATGCTTCTTTCCTGATGTGCGGAGAGGAAAAAAAAAAAAGGAAAGAAAGAGGGAATATTAACTGGTGGTCACAGGCCCGAGGGTGGATTGCTTGTAGAGTCCATAGAGGATGAGCAAGTCCTCGTTAGATGGGCTCGTGGTGAGCTTCTTAACTTTCTCAGCGTGCTCCTCAAAGTCCTCCTACAGATATATAAAATCAAGATATCAAGCCAAACAATCATAAGACACCATCAAACATATTATTACTACCTAAATTCTCGATGAGGATACAATAAAAATGCAAAGAGAGTTTATATAAAACTCAAACACAAGGCGCTGCCTGAAACAAACTCAAATTATAATCCTTATTACCATCTTGCAAACAATGTTTGACAGATCATTACTTGGACAAGATAAAAGAGAAATATCTTCATCAGTATAATTGATTAAGAATTCCATAAAGTGATCACTCTTGACCATACAAGCATAAAACCTTCAATTTCGTAACTGAGATACTTAATCTTAACTCTTTACTATCTCCTTTAACCGAATATCGATTACGAATCCAAAAGCACATAACAAAATTAAATATGAAATAAAAATCATTTCTCGAAAGGAAAAACCTGCACAACCAAATCAGCAAACCGAACAAAAAAACCGATCGAACACGTCCAATTACACAAGAAAAGAACTAGAATTCAATTGAAGAATAAAAAATTCGTGAACACAAACTCAAACCGGTGAGATCCATTACAAAACTTGTCTGATCACATCTAATATACTAAACAAACGGTAGATCCGAACATAAATGTAAACCCGAAAGCGATAGATACGGGTATGATCGTACCTTCAAACCCATGATGATTAGATACGTTTAGAAGTTAAAGATAAGCAGCGAAAAACAAATCAATTTATGACGGAGAAGACGAGAACGACGCGTGGGTTTATATACTGAGGGGAACTCTCAGGCCCAAACTTTTTTTTAATTAATTTCTGATACGGCAACTATTTAATTATTTCATTATTAGGAAAATCATAAATCTAGAGATACTCTACACGTCAGACAGACACCTCGCTGATTGGCTTATCCCCCACCCCATCAATATGGGCGCACACAAGAAAGAACATGTTCTGTGTTTCTTTTCTCAACGAACATGTTCCTCTCTCCACTGAAACGATATCCACTCAAGAAAAAACACTCGAAAAATAAAAGAGATACCAAAGGCATATCTTTTTAGTATTTTAAGTCCTAGAGAAAAGATTCTGTTTATGATTCTGTGTGGGATAAAAATGTTGACGGTCCACATTCATCAACCAGTCTTTAGGGCATCTTTTTTTGTTTACTCAGTTATTATTTCAAGTCAATTATTTCTATTGTCCTAAATCAAGACACATTAAGCAACGATACCTTGGTAAGTTGGTAAACTATAAGCGAAAAGGAAGGAAATCTCGGCAGGTTATCTACCAAATCAATGATTAGATATGTAAGACCAATCCATAAGAAAACATTTCCTCCACAAGTAAACTTATAACCAAGAGATAATTAGTAGCCTACAAAGATGTACAAATTCTAAGCAAAAAAGTACTCTAAAATCCTCCCTTCATCAAGAACAGAAAAACAAAAGAGGATCAGTTTGCTTTTATATCAGCAGAAAA
Organism: Sisymbrium altissimum; assembly: GCA_900406495.1. Taxonomy (NCBI): domain Eukaryota; kingdom Viridiplantae; phylum Streptophyta; class Magnoliopsida; order Brassicales; family Brassicaceae; genus Sisymbrium; species Sisymbrium altissimum. The sequence continues at coordinate 4,592 of OVBI01002030.1, read as the reverse complement.
ACAGCGACTATGTGGACCTTTGAGATAATTTACTTGATGGTCAATACAAGAACATCAAACACACATAGAGCCTACCTCATTAGACCAGAAATCCTCCTATATCTAGCTATTTATATTGGTTGCATTCCCTAGAAAATCGTATACTAGATCTTAACAACGGAAATGTTAGTGATGATAGTAAGGTTGGTGGTGTTGAGATGGCAACCCATACCCACCATTACCAGTCTGCTGCTCATAATAGACAGGTTGAGAAGGTAGAGCTGGAGGTGGAACCGACCCATACATAGCGAATGGGTTGCCATATGGGACAGCAACACCAGGCATTCCTGAGCTCAACTGACCAAATGGGTTCACTTGTAAACCATGTCTAGGATCAGGCAAAAGCGGCTGTTGCTGACTCTGTGTTGGGATTGTCAAATTGTAATCCGTAGCAACAACTCGAGGTCGTTTATTATCGACCTGTTGCTGCTGTGTGGCAAGTCTCCTCTGAGCTTTCAGATTCTCCAACTCCAGAACACATTCTTCGAGTTTCTCTTCGAAAAACTCAGATTCGAGATTCTTTTCCTTCACGACTTTGATCACTGCTCTCAACGCACTAAGCTCTTTATCAGTAGCTTCGGTCTGTGCCTTGACAGAGTTATTCCCTTCAGCGCAAACTCTCTTAGCAGCTTCTCTAGAGTTCTTCAAACTAGTTTTTAAAATAATAACCAGTCTGAACCTATCAGTCATCTCAAACTCATAAATAAAACTAATCGCAACAAGTAATCTCCCAGTATGCAAGAACTTCTGAATCAGACCAGCGATTCTGTTTTTATCCAACCCAAGCTTCTTACATATCGCCGTCGCTTGTCTACACTTAGAGATCAAGAAAACGTAATCAAGAACCTCCTCGATCTTAAACACAGACCCTAACTCAAAGACTGTGACCAAAAGAAGAAACCCTAACGCTTCTGATGGTTTGTTACCTATATTCAATTTCCAATCACAAGCAAGCGTCCTCGCTCTCTCTCTCAAATCATTCGTGAGTTTCGGATTGATCTCAATCAAAGCTTCCAAAAGCAAAACGAAAACTCTCCTTCCATCGATAGCTCTAGCGGTAGACGAAGGAGAACAGTGGTAAGAACCTTCTATAGCGTCAAGAACCAAAGCTGCTGGATTCAATGAGCAACGAATCGCTTGAGGAAGCTCTATATTGATCGATAAACGCTTCTTTGCGTTATCAACCATGTACTTGCCTAAACCTTTTCCGTCCATATTCTCACAAAACGTTCTCAATTCCGGCCAGAGAAGCGGTGGCTCCGTCGTGGATGGTTCGGTTTTTTCGGGAGGGGGAGGGGGAGGAGTCGCGGTGGCTGATTGGAGGAGGCGGAAGCGGTTCAATAGTGAAGACTTGAGGGAGGAGAAGTGGGAGTCAATCTCAGACCAGGAAAGGTTGAGAGATGGTGAGAGGAGAGATCGGTGAGTTTGAAGGTCGTCGAAGGCTTTCTTTAGATTTTCCTTCTTCTCGTCAATTTGGTTGATCGCTACGGCGATTGATGATTCCGGTGACGTCATTATCGGAACCCTAGTTTTAGATTGCTTCGTCCGCCGTCTCGGCATCTATAAATCTCTGTGTCCTGTCTGAGAAAGCAATTTATATTCAAATCAAAATATAATACTCCCTCACGTTTTTTTTAAGTATCGTTTTAGAGTATAATTTTTGTTCATTATTAAAAGTGTAGTTTTGACCTAACCAACGCAAATTAGCACCAGAAATTCTCTAATTAACCTCAATTAATTACACATAAATATTCTAAGAAATTAACAAATAAACCGCCAAATATTCAAAAGAAACTGAATCGTTTACCATGTATCCATAAAAAAAAAAACTGAATCGTTTACCATCTAAAGCCACTCACCTAAATCTATTCTCCAACAAATATTAATGGCAAATCTCTTCAGAAAAACAGTTAAAACATAACAAGATTCAAACATTGAAGATGTGCAAAGCAAAAATCAAAGCTTTCAATTAGAACATGATTTCGACTTTAACAAACTCCCCAACGAAGAGCATCTTCACGTGACCAGAGAAGTACAAATAGAACCTGAAGTGAAAGCAAATGTTATTCATGATTTCGATCTGAATATAGCAAGCAAGGAAGAAGACGAAGGTAGCTATTGTAACGAGACACCAGATCATCTACTGGAGATTTATAAACTTTATTATCCATCTGCTTTTAGCAAAATCTCTTTCATGAATGTCTATTCTGTTTCCAAGTATGCTGTTATTCTAGATTTGAGCACCAATAAAATCTAAAAGCTAAGTCTATATCTGTTTTTACTTCTCATGTTCATAATTCACTCTACTCGAACCTATTTCCTTTTACTCCAGTTTCTCATATTTCTATTCCAGTCGAATCGATTACTATCTACAGAGTACAAATTATCCTAGCAAATCAAGTAAAACAAACTGACTTTTCTTCGTATTCTCAAGCACACCACTTGCGCTTTGTATTGTTCTCCACCATAAACCTGCAATAATATAAAACCATACGATTCAAAAGCCAAATAAGAACACAATTTGTAACCTTATGAACACAATTGATAACATTATCAAATGGATAACTAACCTTACTCTCTTAATTGATTCATAACATTGTTTACAATATTAGGATCACATTGGATTTTTCTTGGAAGTAATCCTTCACGTTCCAATGCTTCTTTCTTAATGTGAGGGATCTTGTAATTATTGGATCCTCCAATCCGCATTTTCTCTTGCATGCAGAGTTGCAGAGTTAAGAACATGTGGTTTATCTTCCTATTTGGGTACTCCTCAAAAGCTGTATTCACTGCAGGTATAAGTTGCTCAATGTTAGTCGGACATACCTTATGTTGTAATGCTTGAATTACATTAAAAAACCGAAGGTCAAGCACATTCATATCCGGTGTATTAGGTGGTTGAAACATCAATCTAATATCAAAACCATTCTGTGAAGCTTCTTCTTGAAAATGTGTATCACTTGCATCCACATGTGTTCTGGTGTTGTCCTGCTGAATAAAGATTATCTTTCCTTGATCTTCAACATGCCACTTCTCTCTAATCTGAGGTATGACGTCTTCAAGTAACATCTTTCTAACATCTTCTCTCTTAACCGAAGTAATTGGTTTCATCTCCATTGTCTCAGCTTCTCTATTTCTACTCCTCCTTTGTGCAGGCTGATGTGTTACGAAAGAAAATACTCCTATCTTTCTAGAGAATGTTTCAACTCCTTCATCAGTAAACCTTGGTCTAGCCATGGGGACCAAACAAAGCTCACAGATTACAAATCAAAGATCGGAAAATGAAAAATGGTCAATCGAAATCGTAAAATGATGAGAGATGGAGAAGAAAGAAAAAGATGAAACTTCGGTTTTCTCGGTGAAAGAGCTGACCATCTGTCGAAAAAAAGAAAATCAAAATAATTTACGTTAAATTAAAATTGTAATTAGATGAGTTTTATGAGGTCAATATAGTTATTACATACTATTTCTTAATCTGCTCAATTTTTGTGAAAATGACCCTTAAATTAAATCAGAGGAATGTTATGAAAGTCAACAAAAGCAGAAAGCGAAATGTAAGTTCACACGAAAAGATAATTAGTGGATCCCACTATCACTATGCATGCACAGTAACTTTCACTTTTTCACTTCTATATAAACGAACGTTTACGTTCATTTGTAATTAACTTTTCATTCTTCATCTTTTGAAATCAAAATACGAATACGAGTTAGAAATTTCTCTCTCGCCTCTCCTTTTATATTTCGGCATCCCAAAACTCTACGGGTATGAAATTTTCTTCTTTATTCATATTTATCGATATAATAAATTATCGTTATTATTATTATAACACGTTATCAGCACGATTACTCTATGATACGGCTAAATATATGTAAGTAATATTTACCCTATTATAATGGCCGGATACCCGCCTATATATAATAATTTACTATTTTATATAATGGTCGGATATCCGCCTGTATAATAATTTATTATTTAAGTAATGGCTGTGTAATGCACCATTACATTACCATGGACGGTTTGTCGCCTCGTTAATAATTTCTAATAATGGATGTGTAACGCACCATTATATGGCAGTGGGCGGTTCGTCGCCTCGCCATTATATTACCGGGGGCGGTTCGTCGCCTCGTTAACAATTTACCGTTATTACATCATGGCTGTTAAATGCAGCATAATTATTTATTTACTGTCAATGTTATAATGGACGGCTAAGCCGCCGTATAATTTATTTCTGTTCTAATGTGGATGACTTTGTCACCATAATATTATGGTTATATATCTGTTAACATTTTAATTATTACAAAAGGAGGCTCAGCCACCTATATAAATTACATGCATGAAAATTAGTAAGTTTAATAAATTATTTATTGAAAATTAATTTTTGATTGATTTTAATTATATTTAATATTATTTTTCACCAACGGTCACAAATAAAAATTTTCTACTTTTTAAAAGGCTATGAACAGTAATTTTCAATTTATAAATACACTCATCTTTCACTTACTCATTTCACTCAACGATTTCATCTCCTCTCAAAATTTCTCAAATAGATTTT
>OVBI01002029.1:0-25075 GCA_900406495.1 Sisymbrium altissimum | reverse complement strand
TATATTTTTAACCATATGTTAAATTATAAAAATTTATAGATATTAAAAATTAAAAATTTAATATTTAATTTATCTGGGCCACTACCGTTAATTTCTAATTTTTTTTTTTTAACATAAGTGAATTTTAGGAATATTTAGAAAATTTAATAGTCCAAATAGGTAACTTGGTATGAGGATAATAATCCAACCAATACTTCTATTTTATGGTGATACAAATCAAACAGAAAATCTTAATTACCTTTATCCGAAATTTTTTGATTATTCGAACCGAGTGATCCGGCCCCAAAACGGTAGAACAACTCTATATATACAATTTTTTCAGGGTTATAAAAGCCCAGCTAAGCCCATTAAGACTTCAAAAAGTATATCTTGTTTGACAAGTAAAATGGACGGTGAGGATTGCATCGCAGATCAAACAACCCGGTACTATAAACCAGAAAGGCGATCTGTGATTGGGACGGGAAGGAGACTGAAATTTCTGGCGGCTCTCGGAGGAATATTATAGAATATATACGAACACGTAGAGGAAGAAGAAAGGTAATAAAGTGGGAGAGGAAGAAGAATAAAGGTTATAGGAAGCAATGGTGTTGTGGGAGTTAACTCTTGGAACAGCCTACTTCTTGGGACTGAGGCGGACTTACCGGCTCGCATTGAAGATCCAACGTCGGATTGTTAGCCCTAATCATCCGAGGGTCCGACAATTTATGTATAGGTAATGTTTCTTACGAAGATTCGTCTTCTTTTTTAATCCCTCTGGGATTTCGCGATATGGTTTGCCTTTGATATTGGTTTGATTGTGCCTTTGAGCTACAATCCTTTGGTTTGACATTACTTCTGAAACATCTAGTGCTTTATGTATCCGGTTATGTTATATTGTGCTCAAGTATTGTTCCAATAATCATCCAATGATTTAAGCATTGCAATGCGAGAGTTGATGTGAGAATCAAGAACAGTGTGACATCAAGTTTGATGCATTTATTCATATATAATTAGAGATAATTAGATAGAACCTCTATGTATGCTGTTTAAACTCCTCTATTGTGCCAATATGCTTGAAGTGTTCTCTTTGCTGGTAAAAGATTTTTGATGCTAAGGGTTATACACAGCTAATAGATGCTGATCTTGTTACACCAGTAATGAGTTGTGTCTTAACTTGCTCTCTCCTGCCTTCTTTTTTATGCAGGAGGACTCATCAAATATTTGATGTGGCACTTACGGTCCACAAGAACATACAACAGAGAGACATGGAAATTGGTCGGAACCTTGGAAACTGGATTCTCCGGGGTCTCGACCGGATGAAGCCATCAGCTCAGGTTCTACAGCCAAAACATACAGAGCCAAGCATAAGCAAGGCCAAGAGACTATTAGATTCAACACGTCTAAAACCGCATGCCAACACGCAGACTCCTCAGAATAATGAAGTCGGTAGGCACTTGTTCTCCTTGAGGAACCTCCGCCCAAAATTATCCCCGACTCTCTCAATGATGATGAAGATCAAGCCGCCAAGACCCACTGGAAGTACCACTCAGTACAGGCCTTACAGTGAATTTGGTCTTATAAAACCGATCTATGCTAGAGGCGGGTTTGATGGTGTTATCAGGAAGGACATTTTGCAATGGATAGGGCAGAGATGAACCGTCAAAATTCTCAAAGCTTTTCCGACATTCCATCAGTTTCTTATATTTCAGCAGCTGACGAATACCAACCGCACTCGAAAAGAAACACTTACCTGTTCTTTATACGAGTCTTATAATAAGTGGTCGAATATTCGGAAAATCTCCTGAAGAATCCATAACTTGAGACTAGCTTTTACTTGACCCACATGTTTATATGTTCTTCCAAATTACAACCAGAAAATGTCCTGTTAAAGAATCTAGGGCCAAGATATTAAGAATACAAAGCAGATTTTTTTTGCAACCTGTGGTATGATCACTCTCGGTTATGTTCGTTGTTTCATATCATTCCTTTAACTATGCTAGAGCTTCCTTTTTTACTAATTTTGTGACAAACAAATGAGTACAAGATTAAAGAGTATTTAAGGGACACAGTCTAGTCCAATAATTTGCATTGAGCATTATTATGATATGTCTCTAGTGATTTTTTGTTTTTACAAGAAGCCTGCTATATATACCTTCTCAAATATTTCAGAGCTCAAGCAGAGAGCTTCCTTCTCTACCAAGCACGAAAAGCCCACCGTCTCCTCTTGAAATCCTGAGATCCTTGTCGAGATAAGTGGTCAAGAGCCAAGAGCTGCCACGGTTTCCCGGAAACGGAAGCTTGAGAGGTGGCTGACCAGAGATTCCCCGTGAAATGTTAGCTGCCACATCTTGTAAGGGGTTCAAAGATTGCTTCAGCAACGAAAGGCCAATCTGCTGCCCAAAGACATCCACACTCTCTGGGAGATCCACACTTGATTTGATCTCTGGAGGTTTTAGCGTACCTTCTTTGAAAGAAACCTAACATTCCCCAAACATTAAGAGAAACAGATGATGATCCCAATAAAATTCGAATCTGACTAACACTACTCTACAAAGACACCTTATCTGACATAGTTATGTTGTGTGAATGACTGGTTATACCTTAAACGAATGTATGCAAACTTACCTCAATTCTAGAAGGGCTTCGAACTTCAAATGAAGCGGAAGCACTGAACGAGAAGTCCGCAAATGGGCTGGAGAGTGTAGTGGAGTTGTCTATAGAGAGACTCTTGGTGTCTATAGACTGAGTTATACTTTTCACTTTCAACAAAGGTGTGGAACCCGCAGCTAAAAGAGGAACCAACTCGGAGAAAGCAGTGTACCTGTTTCATAACCCAAAGATAACAAAAACCAACAGTAATGCTCGATTATAGTGACAACTCTCTGGAATCACTTAACTTCATCAAAGATGCAACAGTAAAACAGGATCATTGCATATCGATTAAAGATTCCGTCTTTAGTTAGAGTAAAGGGACTTACAGCAAAACCCAATTGCCATCGAGAAGCTCCGGACTCTCTACCGGAGCCGGGGTGGGATTCAGAGCTTCCAGTTGGTTCACGAGCTCCAAAACCTCAGCTCGAACTTCTGAGCCAGCTCGGAACCCTAATTCAGTTCCGTACACCGTATCGGCCAAACACCTTTTGAGCTCCCAAGTCTGGTCGTAAACCGCATTTCCGTTTCCGGCGTCGACTTCAGCAGCTTCATCTCCGACAACTCTTTCCTCCCACTCGTCCTCGTTCGTTGGTGGATCCGACTCCGCAAACCGGGTCCCGGATTCTTCAGTTACGGGTTCGGATTTCTCTCCCCATTCGTCCGTAATCGCAGCAGTCGCGTTATCCGGCTGAGATTCCGGTTCAATTTTAGTTCCCGGTTTCTCGCCCCACTTATCTGTAACCGAAGACGCAGATTCCGGTTCGGAGTCTGAATCCAATGGCCGAGAAGATCGGATTTCGGAAAACCGGAGAGGCCTTGGACGATGACCAAATGAGAAAGAGAGAGAGTTAGGTTTTAGGGAGATAGAAGGAGAGAAGGTCTTGCCAGGATTTACAGAGGAAACAGAGAAGAATGAAGGACGAGAGGTGGTGAAGAGCGTAGCCATGGCTGATCTCTGTCTTCTTCTTCGGGAACTGGAAAAGAAGATCACTCTAAAGTCTCAGAAATCACACGAAATTTAGATGACCCCACAAAAAAACGGAAATTCTAAAACTAATAAAAAGATAAATAAATACTATATAAACATACGGCCTGTTTCATGGGTTTATGAAAAGCTTATTGGGTCCTAATAAATAGGCTTGTTATTGTTATTGTTATTTCTACTTCCGGCTATTGGCCTTGTTTACTACTTTCTAAATTTTAATTTTGAATTTTAGCTTTTAGATTTTAATTTTTTTTTAAAAACAAAAAAATGACCTATAAAAGTTGAAAACCCACATTTTGTAGTTTTCGGTTTTTGTTCATAAAATTTTGAAAACTCTAAAAAATTAGTTTTTCTATATTTTAAGGAATTTAACTATTTAAAATCTTGATTGGCTAAAAAATAGTTTCTAAAAAAACAAAATTTAAAATCTAGTTTAGAATCTATAAATAATCAATCTCATTGTTAATCATGTTGGGAATTTTGTTCATAACCAACGGATCCCGCTCCATTAGACCCGCCACAAGACCGGTGCGGGTCAATTTTTTCTTAACGCGGAGTGATATCAAACTATTACGTCAATAAAAAACAGGGACAAAATGATTGACGTAATAGTTTGATATCACACTATCAACAACTACTATTTTTTCGTCAACTGATTATCAAAATTGTGAAATAATATGGATCCATACACTATAAAAATGACAATTACAAGGAGTTAGTTTAAGTAAATTCACAATCTACCTGTGATATTCACTAGCAAAGAACAAAAAAGTACATATATAAACAAAAACCTACATTAGAGTCGAATCTTAACAAACAAAGAAGTCATATATATATATATTAATAAGATAAAAAAATTACAATTATCTTGACCAAAGAAAAAAAATTACAATTACATAGATAGAAAATATAACTCACTGACTTCTTATATGTATCTAGTGAAAAGTTAGAGATTGTTAAGAACACATCTCATAGAATATGCTATGATGTTGTTGTCTCTCTTAATTATTTTGTCTTGGCAACGGTTTTTGCAGAAATTGCAAGATAGTCGAGAAGTATTACTTTTGCAAAGAATTTGGAAATTTCTTCCACGTATTTTTAAAAATTGACCAGGTTTCAGATATGGATCATCACCAAATAAACATTCAACATGAACAGTGGTGCAACATTCATCGCACCAATATATCATGTTTGTGTTTGAATCTCTTTGATCATATTCGCACACCTCACACCAACTTTTCTCGCATACTTCTTCGTGGCACAAAATTCTGAGAAAGTGTTTGTCATGCTTAAACCTTACTTTGGATGGTAAGGTAGTGCATTTGATACATATAATAAAATTACATATGATGCAATTTAATTGCTTTTGACATTTTATTTTGCATACGGGACATATAGGCTTTTCTTCTGGGTTTAAAGCCAAGTATAATGGATGTTTATGACCTTCATAATCAAATGGTTCAGAAATTGAAGCACACCGTATATCCAGATCAAAGTCGCATTCCCCTAAATGACACCCATAAATAAAGCCACCACAAAAACGTTCACAAGCATTACAGTAGAAGCAACCAAAGTCATATTGCCTCAAAAGCTTCAATGTAAATGGATGAGGATGTAATGCATGTTGTAGTCTGCGACGAGATTTTGCACATATTTCGTGGAGAATGAAATCACACTCAATACAAGAATAGAAATTTCCTTCAAAGATAGGCATAACACATGCTTGACAAAGCCTAGTTTCGTCATAATGTATGTTGACCTGAAGGAAGAGATAATGGTCATGAAGAAAATGAAGTATCACTCCTTCAGATATCATATCGAATGGTCCAACATCTAATGTTATATCATCTTCTTCTGGTACATCTTCAAGATCTTCTCCATTCCACACATCTTTTCCTAGAGCACATATTGTATGAACAGCATAGTGACAATACTTAGCACAAGTATATGCACCATAGTCACCATCAATATTTTGGCGACAAACACCACAAGACCATTCCACGGGTCGGAGAGAAGAAGTATAAGAGATACGATGAAGATGACGTGATATCTTGATGATGCGTGGAAAATATATACAATCTTTATGAGTTACAAAGTTGCATTTGGCACATATGTATGTGGCATAAAGTTTTCTTAATAATCCACAAACATTACAAATTAAAAAAGTTTTTCTGTGAAAAAAAGTGAGAGGATGGTCATGCCTTTTTGGTTGGTCTATAACAATAGATATCGATTTCATCGCACAGATCGGATGCATGAAAACTTTACAAATACCACAATAATATACTAGACCAGCTCCTGCCCTTTCACAACATAAACATTTGATAAGGATAGTATTAGGCCTAAAAAAGTAAAGTTGGAGAATATGTTCGGGGTGATTAGGGTGTTTTATTTTAAGTGGAGACTCAACACATTGTTTGTGATACTTTCTATTACAGTTATAACAGAAATAATAATCTGTGCTGAAATTTAAGCCGTGACATAAGCACTCACCATCGTTTTCAAATTCTTTATTGTTGCACCAAAACAAAGGGAGTATTGTATGATAAGAATGATTTGTTTTTGAAACCATGTTATCAGGGGAAGAAATGAGGGGGAAACTTACATTAAAAAACCGGTCGCTAGCTGTTAAAGACGATCGTGCAACACGCAATCGTACATTAGGACATAATAAAATAGGCTGAAGAAGGTGATTTTCGATGGATTTGTCACTGGAAGGGGATGTATTTTGAGTTTGTGGTATAGGATGGTATTTTGGATGGTGATACACAAAAAATAGTTTACCATCTTTTTCCTCTACATGGAATTCACCAACAAAATCCATGTTACTCTCAATCTTTCTTTACACTATTTTGTTAGATTTTTTTTTGTTTTAACAAATGTAAATATCTTTATTTGTCATGCAAAACTAAAACTTTTAACAATTTTCTATTATATATATACATATTTTTTTGAGTCCAAAAGTCTTTTCTATTTGTTGGATTCCTAACTTAACTTGAGATGATAAAGATTTTATTCTTTTCTTTTTGTGTGATAATGTCTTTAGTCTTTTCCTTACAAATAAAGAATCAACTTGTCCTATTTAATAATTTATGAGAGTTTTCCACTTGTACGTTTAACTATGGTTTTGATTGGTGTTATGAGTTACTATTAATTTATTTTGATCTATGGATATAACTCAAAAATGTTACCAATCATAATTAATTTTAAATTTTTAAATTACTGTTTGAGTTACAATGTGTTATGAGTGAGTTATAATTTTGAGTTAAATCATTTGTAAGATTGGAAACTCAAAAGTTAAATCAACATCAATAAAAATTTCATATATTAGAAATTGAATTAGCATTTTTAATACTATAATATACTGTTCACGTTTTTTATAATTAATTAATAAAATATTTTTCATAAATTATATACCATATAATTTTTACTGCAAATTACATCAGATTATAAATTAAAATCTAATACTACATGTGACAAATACAAGTCTTTAACGCGGAAAAGAAAGAGAATGACGAACCGCGCCTGTCAGTGCTTAGCATTTAGGCCTAAAGTTGAACTCAAAATTTCTGGCCAAGGCCCATAAAAACGATGGCCAAGCCTATGATAACGATCCGTATTCGTCTCTTTCCCTTATCCGCGGAATAACTTGTTTGTCTGGGGAGTTTTGAAATCCTTACACCAGCATCAATGGCTGCTCTTTCTTCTTCAACTGCCTCTGGTTTAGCTACAATCTTCTACTACTCTCCCTCCCTAACCCCTATCACCGCTCAAGCCACACTCTCCTTTCCTACTCGCATTCGTTCCTCACCTGGCGTTCTCAGGGGATTTCATAGCCTCCGACGCCGCGGCTTCCGACGTTTCTCTCAAAATGTTACCGCCGACCGGTTTAGTAGCTTCTCGTGTAACTGCTTATCCGCCGTATCCACTAGCACTCTCGATTACGAGGTGAATTTTTCTTTACTTCTCTATTCACACTTGATGATTGATGTAAAGGTTGAATCTTCAAGTGTTTCTTTAATCAATCAGATTGCATTTTGGTTATACATTGCTGGTTTATCAGTTTCAGTGTTAATTAAATTAAGTAGTAATAGGCTTATAGACTAATAATGTTCGCCATGATTTGAAATATCATTAAAAGTCTAAGCTTTATGTACTATGATCATGTGTTTGTTGTATGTATGATGCAGTTCACGGATGGTGGCAGAGAGGTGGAGTTGAGATTGAGGTTGAAGACAGGTGAGATACTTTCTCCAAAGGATATTTCTGTAGACGCAGATGGGACGTTTTTAGCTGTTAAAGAGAAGCGTAACGGGTTGCTCATTACTCTTCTTGAGACTAACCAACTCTTTGACAAAATAATGCCCTCCGAGACAATATGGTTAGCTACGCCCGTAGAAGTTCTTGTAATTGAGTTTTTTGCTCGTTTCACATTTCCTTTTAAGGGCTGAAGTTTTGATTTTTTGTTTATCTTAATCCAGAGCAGGTACATAGACGAAGATCAGTTGGTTGTAAACTTGAAAAAGGTGGATGGGGAATTGAAGTGGCCTGATATTGTTGAGTCGTGGGAGTCTTTGACTGCTGGAATGTTGCAGCTTCTTAAAGGGGCATCAATCTACATTGTTGGAGATTCTACTGAGATTAACCAAAAAGTGTCTCGGGAGCTAGCAGTTGGCCTTGGGTATAGTCCTCTAGACTCTAAGGAATTGCTGGAGAGCTTTTCCAAGAAAACAATCGATTCTTGTGAGTCTCTGCTTTTGGAACATGATCATCTAACAAGAGATCTTACTCATTTCTCAGGACCCTTTGTTTTTTTTTCCCCTCTATTTTAGGGATTCTTGAAGAAGGGCCTGATTCTGTAGCTGAAGCAGAGGGTACGGTATTGGAAAGCTTGAGCAGGTAAAGTAGTCATGTCTAGTGTTGAATCTCTTTTCAGTTGGCCAGTCAAGATTGACCACCATGAAAATCTTCATGGCTTTGCAGTCATGTCCGTACTGTTGTCTCAACTTTGGGAGGTAAACATGGAGCTGCGGGGAGAGCCGATAAATGGAGACATCTTTACTCTGGATTTACGGTCTGGATATCACAAACTGAAGCCACAGGTCAATTCTCTCTCTTATATCCATTTGATCAACAAAGAAAAAAACAGTCTCATTTGCTTATACATCCAAGATTGCTTTTGAATGTAGATGAAGAATCAGCTAAAGAAGAAGCGGAGCGAAACAAGCAAGAGAGGGATATTGGGTATTCAAACGCAGACGTGGTGGTGAAGCTCCAAGGTTGGGACCCGACGCATGCCAAGAGCGTGGCTCAGGCGTCATTAAGTGCACTCAAGCAACTCATCATCTCAGACAAGGGACTTCCAGGTAAATAAAACCGGAGAAACCCAATTGTAATTTTTTTGGTGATATCTCTGATAAACAAACTAGCTTTAAATGGGTCGTTTATTTCTTTTTTTAAAGGTAAGAAGAGTCTGTACATAAGGTTGGGTTGCCGTGGCGATTGGCCCAATATAAAACCGCCGGGATGGGATCCGTCGTCTGACACCGGTGCTCATCCACATTTCACATAATCGGTCTTAAAACAATGCTCTTTTGCTCTCTCTCTCTTTCTCTCCTATAAACCCAGCCACAAACGTCGTTGATGATTTGTGTAGAAGAAGTATATTCGATGATTTTGTGTATTGACTATTGAGTAAGCCAGGTCTGATGAATAACAAAAGCAAATGATGTTGATCAATAAAGACTTTCTTTGATTCAAATTCAGGAAATATCAGTTTCACAAAGAGTAAATTTAGCTTATAGTACGTTCTAAAAACCGTCGTTTGTCCTAAAAACTATAAGTATCAAGACAGCGCAAAGAAGTCGACACATTTTTCGAGCACCAACCATAATAAAACAAAAGAGAAGAAGAAGCTCTTTTGTCGTCATCATCTTTAACAGCCACCTGTGATCGGTGTCATTTTCATGGCAGAGTGTGGCGGCAAGCGTTGAAGAGCTGTGATGGTGGTTCTCAGCAGATCATCATCTCCAACAATCACCCGCAGCTTCTTCGAGAATTCCTCTCTCGAAATCTTCTTCTCCTGCAACATCACACAGATTCAGTAAAACGAAATGCCATCTTGACGTATGGGTCAAAAAAGCAAGTATTCAAATAGTTTTACAAGTATACCCTAAGTTGTTGGTAATCAGCAGTGATCAAGTCCATGTCTTTCTGAGCAATTTTGCTTGAGATTGCATTGAAGAGCAGAGGGAAAGGCATCCAAGCAGATCTGGGCCTCCTATTGCTGGAACCGGCACTGTCGTTTTCGCTCCCTCTACATCTTACTAAACCTCCATTGGTTACCCTTGCTGTCCCCTGCTTTAAGCAAACCAGCCGCATTACTGTTTTCAAGTCCCAATCAAAAAGATACACAATTTCCTCTGAATAACAAGAAAGTTCCTAAGGTACAATAAAACTCACATTTGAGAGAGAACCTTTGGGTCCTTCCAAGGTGAGCCCCGAATTCTCATGCTTAATCCGAGTAGCAGAAAGCAAGTTCCCTGCAAAAACGTATATGTAATCTAGTTTGGATTACCGAAGAAACAAAAACGTGATGGTTGAAATATTCATATCCATTTAGCCATGAACATCTCACTGGACCCCCGGGATGATGAAGTGTGTTACTACCCCCAGAGGTCACAAATGACACAGGTCCAAATAGCTGATCCTCAGCAAGATCTATATGCTTGTCTCCCATTCAATGCGTCATCAGTAGATTTTTTTATAGAGATGATACTTTTTATGTTAACTTTTGTTTAGGATCAAAAGGAGAAATCACCTTCAGCATTGGGGATAGACAGCTTGAAGCTAACTACAAATTCTGGGTAAATGTGAGTGTTCATATTCATGTTCCAGACAACATAATGCTTCGGACTCGAGACATTATCAACTCCATTATCATACTCTTCTCCACCAGTAAAATATTGCGCTCTATCACGACGAAGAGGCTCCATATTTCCCATTATTACACGGCACAAAACCATGTGACGTACACCATTTTCATCAATATCACAATGCGTCGTACTGTAAACAATATTTGTCACATGTGCTCAAAGAGAAACATAAAACAAATGAACTAACTAAACCGTGGAAAACAAAAAATTGCAGGAAGTTAAATGAGAGATCAACAGAGAATAAGGGCGAAAAAAAAACCTGAAATAAGGGCAGTTTGCAGCAGATAGGTGAACCCCAACACCATACATAGACTTTTTGATGAACTCTCCACCCACTCCAAGTCCATGCATCATTACTGCAGATAACAGTTCCTTCTTCGCAGGAACCCATGCATATCTAATGTTCGCATCTCCACGGCGTAACTTAGTGATGTCAGCTTGTTTCTGGAAAAGAGATTGACGACCTTTGGCGATGTCACCTGAAAACCGATACGCATCAACCAACTCTACATGTCCTAGAGAGGCCATACCTAAAACAAACTTTTCTTTGACAGCATCTATATCAAGTTCTTCCTCAGAAGGCTTGACACTGTATAACATATTAGTTCCAGTTTCGTCCCATCCCTCGGCAGTATCATCAAGCTCATGGCTGCAACTATCCTCTGACGCCTCGTCATATTGCTCATTCGAGGATCGCTGAACAACCTGGATATCATCCATACTGTTCAACTTCAGTGTCGGTAATTTCCCACCACTGACATCAATTTCAAGGTGCAGCTTGATCTCACATTGATCATGTTGTTCCGGATCTTCTCCACAGTCCCTTTTCACGCTGTCATAAACTTCGGGGAAAAAGCATTTTCCAGCAATGTCAATCCATGCAAGCTGGGTTTTTACACCCGTTTCCAAGTCTAGTCGATGCATGTGTAAGAAATCTAGGACAAATTGACGACCAGACCAATTTACCTCAATTGCAGCTCTCTTTGCTTCAAGATCATTCCTGATGGCGCCAATAATATGCTCAGGCAAATCAGTCCATTCGCCGTTCTCATAGAACATTACACGCTTTGGCACTCCCGTTTTCTTAAAGTAGGAGTAGTATCTGACCAAAGACTTCCCAGAGTGATTCTCAGAAACATTAACTTCGTTTCTACCATCAAGTTTCCTCCTTTTATCAAGCTTTTCGGTTGAACCGTTCGGTGAGAGAACACATTGCAGCTTTGCAAATGACTTTCCAGAATCATATGAAGTGAAGTACGCGGGATTCTTTCTCTTTTTTCCAAGTCCATCTTTAAAACTACTATCCAATACCTTGACGATGTTGGATTCCATTTCTCTCTACTAACAAAGCTAAACCTAAAACCTTTAATAGAAAGTCAACCAACACAGCTAAATCTCTAGCAGTCCTAAAGATGGCAACTCAACAACATGACCGAAAAAAACTGCAAGAGAAAACGGGTATGCGTCAGCTATGAAAAGAGTGCAGGGATAGTGTATAAATTATATATACATCAAAAGGAGGCTCCACAAGGAAATAATATCATATAGTTCAATAAAGAAGAATAAAATCGAAAGACTACCATCATGCATTAACCCACATCACAAAAGTTACTGCTACAAATACCATCAGAAGACATTTCCAGCAAAAACATCATGCCCAGTAGAGACAATACTATCGATACAAAGACAGTACAGGAGGAGAACAGATTCAGTATGCAATATTAATTTTATTTTAAATGAATAAGTCTTGCTTCTACCAGCAATTCCCCTTACAACCTCAGGCCAATATATCCAACAACCATGGAGATTACAAGAAAGGAAAGAAGTTACAAAAAAAACCTACACGAGGATAGAAAAAAGATTAAAAGAAAAAAAAAACTGGGACAGTGACTCAGCAGGCAAGATCTTAAAAACACTTTAAGCACAAAACATACAAGCATACCTCCAGAAACAAAGAAATCAACAAAGACGTGAAAAATCGCAAAAACAATCACTAATTCGGAGTATATAGACCAGTAAACCCCATCAGAAAATCTTGAGACTAACCCGGTTGACTTGTCTTCATCTTTGGTGCTTTGTCTCTTAGAAAAGTAAAAGTAATCAGAGAAGAAATGTCACTGTCTTTCTCCAGTTTCGCAGAAACGTATCCCTGTACGACAAGCCAAGAAATTTCGACCTTCAATGGCAGAAACAGACCAACGTATATAACAAGGCTTAAAAAGTCAAAAAATATTTATTTTTATCAAACGCTGTCAAGAAGAGCTCTTTTGTGTTTAAGTGGATCAATCTAATTAATCATAACAAAAACCACATGATTACGCAGCTTAGACGAGCCTTCTGTTCGTGTTGGCCACTAACAACTTAACCCAATACATTGCAGAAGACTAAACAAAAGCAGATCCTAAGTCGAACACATTTTCTCAAAAGTACAAATTTTAAATTAAACATCAGACATGTAGAAAATTATGCATAGCAGCACCTTAACATATTTTGCTTATAACACAATAAACCATCAAAACACCTCAGTAATAACACGTATTTTAAACCATTCTTTCCAGAAAGGTAAAATAAGTAAAAAAATTTAACCTTTATGAATTCTTCAATTAGATGGATCGCAAGGTAAGGGTTCTCTGCTGTAGCAAACAAAGGAGGAAGACAAAAAGCCGCAGAAGAAAGCTAGAGCAACGACGAAAACCCTAAACCGGCGAAGACGAAGGAAAAAGTGGTTCGAAGAAGACAAGCCATTTATATATATATATGTATTGTAAGGTCGGTCTCTCCGGCGAAGAAGTTATAAGTCGGCGGGTGCCCTTTGGAATTTGCGTGGACAAAAGGCTAAATAATCCTTTTAGGAAATTCTTTTTTTTTTTTGAAATTATTAAATTCTTGTTTTTTTTTGGTATCAACTATGCCGGTTTGACCTACGCGGTGTGTAACACAAAACATTCCGCTTAAATAATCCAATGATACACTTAGCTCATAAGTTCATAACATAACCCGAGTTTGAACAAGACTTTTTGTCATTGACCGAAAAAGAGGACTTTGTGAAAACGACATCGTTCGGAAATTTAGACTTGTAATGGGCTTTCGGCCCAAGAAATCGCATTGTTTAACCAGCCCAATGCTGAAACAAACATCGTCGTTGCAGTGAGTGTGAGAGAAGACTCGTGAGGAAGAAGAAGAAGGAGAAATGGCGAGATCGAGTAGTAAGGATGCTCAGGATCTCTTCCATTCTCTTCGTTCTGCTTATGTCGCTACACCGACGAATCTGAAGGTAAAACCATTCTCATTTAATGGATCATATTAGAAATTTCCGATTGGTTTCGAAACTGAAAAATCTCATTCTTTTTGGAACACGTTGTTGCAGATCATCGACCTGTATGTTTGTTTTGCGGTATTCACAGCTCTGATTCAGGTACTCTAATCTCTCTTCTCCTGCTTCAACTGTGCTCTGGAACCATCTTTCTATCGAATTCGCTGTGTATTAGGATTTTCTAAGTCTCTTTGGTTTTTGTTTTTTTTTTGTGATTGAACAGGTTGCTTACATGGCTCTTGTTGGATCGTTTCCTTTCAACTCATTTCTGTCAGGAGTTCTCTCGTGTATCGGAACAGCAGTTCTTGCTGGTGAGTTCTTAGTGTTTTTCACTTTTTACATACAAGCTTCTCTATCTACATACCAAACCGTTGTAGAAGGTTTAGCTTTGGGAGCTATGTTTTTGGATACTAAACTTTTTGTTTCGTGTGCTCATTATATATATAGTCTGCCTCCGGATTCAAGTGAACAAAGAAAACAAGGAATTTAAGGTAACTTTCTCTTACTCAGACCAAACCAATCAATAATCATCACTAGGCTTCTCCGATCTGTCCTAATATCTGAATTTGACTTCACAAGATACCTCGATTGATCTTTGTTTTCCTTTCCAATATTGCAGGATTTAGCACCGGAGCGAGCTTTCGCTGATTTTGTCCTTTGCAACCTGGTCCTGCACCTGGTGATCATTAACTTCCTCGGATAAGTCCCATCGCCTTACACATTACATCCGCTTCTGGACTTCAGTCTCATGGCATGTTAGACAAAAATTACTACTGTGCTTTCATACATATCAAACCTGTATCTCAGATATTTAAAGTTATTATTTATCAGAGCAGCAACTTAGGGACTAACGTAAGATATCTTGTTTTTCTTTTGGTAATGAGACTTTACCAAGTGATAGAGCCAACCCCGAAGCCAATATATGCACAAGTGACGAGAAAGAATTGATTACGAAATATCAAAAATCAGCAAAAACACAGTTAGGGTTTACTTTTCCGAACTTCGCTCAGACGTTGACACTTAAATCCAATCGCAGAAAGTCAAGTGAAGTGAAGATTCCAAAAAAAAAAAACGTCAATTTAAAAAGAGGTACATTTGATACATCCCCATAAAAGTACAGTGCCTTAATCACGACTCAAATTCGCTTCTGCAACTAGAACTAACAACATTAAAAGAAGAGAATATATTTTCTCCCAATTGCTACTTCAGTACTTACACAGTACACAGACAGGACCGACCATCCTCAACAAGGGCTAAAGAACTATTCCGAACCACTTGATCTCTGATACCTAAAATCCTACAACCATCTGTTAGCAAAGACCCACTGAGTGTTTGTTGTTGCTGCTGCTACTTTTTATAACTGTGTTTGGAATTGGTTTTCGCTGTATGTTTTTCCTTCACGTTGGGTTTTTGTAGGAATCAACCTTTGTCTCTGCGACGCCTGTTTGATTGGTGTCTGCTTCTTGGTCGTCCTTGTCCATGTTAATGCCTTCAAGTGAAGGAAATGATAAAAGTTGGTCCTGCAAGAACAAAACATATAAACTTAGTTAGTAGTTACAGTTTGGTTGGTTGGCTCTAAAACTAAATTTGCAAGTTTTTCTTTTCTACCTTGAGAGACGTATTCTCAGAGGTGAGCTCTTCGCACTGGCTTTTGAGCTTGTTGATTTCTGCTCTGAGACTTGCGTTTTCTTCATTCAAAACCTCAGCGCGTTGTGCCAACTCATCACATTCGGCCTGAAACACAAAAACTTCTTCCGTGTCCATAATTTGCTCACATGGACGTGATTTAAATTTTGAAAGGCGATGTTTAGTACCTGTTTACGCAACCTGGATCTTCGAGCAGACTCCCTATTGGACTGCTTCCGTCTCTGTCGCTTAAGTTCTCTATCGTCCTGATGATTACAAGACAAGCAATTTTGAGTATGGGGATCAAAGAAATTTAAATTTGAGTATTATGAGAAGGATTAGAGCAGAAAAGCGGACGCACAAACCTGTAACCAGGGTTGTGAATGGCCACCATCTCGCGAGATTGGAGCGACGACTCCAGGAACTGGTGTAGATGCTTTCCCATGCATTCCAGGTATAGCGGCTGAAGTAGGAGCACCCCAATAATCCATCCCAATATTTAAATTTGTTGGTGGGCCGGGAACACCTGCAGCTGTCATTGGCATGATTGGCACGGTCTGGCTCACCGGTTGAATAGGTGTACCAACACTTCCATTTCGGGGGCCATTAGCAGAACCACCATTCTCTGATGCTGCTTCAGGTGAATTTGCAAAACAATAAATCACTCTCTGGTAAGCAGCTTTCACGGTGTTATTCAAATGATAGAAATGAAAGAAAATAAGAAAAGATCAGAAACCAACCATCCTTCCCGTCTTGTCCAGATCCCGAGTCCTACAAGGATTGCAAAGCAAATCAGAATTATAGGCGCTCCTCATTCTCATAGGCAGAGGAAATATCTTGTAGACAGTTCAACCCCAGTGATCCAACAGAAACGATTTATGAAACAAGGTATTTAGACTATAAGGTTTTGTGTGCCTATGTGCACAATTCAAGTTTGCTGGCAATTTTCACTGAATCTACATGAGAAACCCAAGAGATTGACAGATCTGAATAGGTCAATCTAGTGATTTAATAAAGAGCCTAAATTCAGATTCATACTAGTTCTTAGTAAACAGTTTTCTCTCAACTACTCAAATGAAGGATTGTAGAGTCGACCGACAAGGCGGATGAAACAGTGCCCCATCACGATAATACGACATAGTTGCCAGAATGAATGCATACCGGCTAAAATACAAATAAAATGAAAAGGGCTGATGATAGTTTTCAGAAACTTACATTTTGAGAGTTTGCATCACTTCCTTCACTTGAACCATCAGAAGCACTCTCCCCACTGTAACCAAATTTTTTTTGACAATCTCAAAGCAATTATAGAACGAATATTATCTAATGAAGCAAGCACAAGTCCATACATAATAAAAAATCCTATGATAAAAACCACATTACGTCCCCTCGATTGGATAAAGTCAAGAAAATTACATGCCTTTTAGAGTAAGCTCCATTTGCTGATGCCCCCGAGGTTTTTCCAGGTTCATTGTTCTTTCCTGTAATCATGTTCAAACTTCCCAAGCTTCCTCTTGATCTTTTGATAGGCAATTTTTCCTTCACTTCAGATTGTTTAGCATCACCCTCAGTGCCACCTGTAGTATTCCCCTGCATAAAAGCATCACTCAATTATGATCCTACAATAAAAAATGGTAGCAAATACCATTTGAGAAAGAAAATTAAGAATGATGAGACGCAAACTCACAGAAGCTTCAGTCATTCCATTAGGAGAAGGCATAGCATAGGGGCTATATGGATAAGAACCCTGATGCAGAACGAAATATGTTAAAAGAAATTATCAACAACCACGCGATCTCAATACATATCCCATAGCAATCAAATATCGTACCGGAGGCATTGAAGGATGCCCGTACATGCCACCTGGGGGATACATTGTAACATACGGATGAGGTGGAGTTCCATAAGGAGGCATCATATGCTGCACAAGTTCACATTCAGCAATCAATCAAAGCTACGATGATAAAGAACTGAACGAATTCGTTACTAATAGTAGGAGTTAATCTCTTGACTCAGAACAACACCAGTTTCCTAAAGCATACAAATATCAAACCAAACGCTAGAACTTATGTACACTAAACCTCAAACCTCCAAGAAGTCCCAAAAATAAAAGTCAATAAGCCACAACTTCCCAGCAATCTGAACACTGATATATACATCACGATAAAAGGCGATGGATATATAAACGGTCAGTTTACCTGAACACCCCACATATAAGGGTGAGGTTGGGGACTTGATGCCACAAAACCATGAGGCGGCATAGGAGAATATGCCTGCCAAAAAAAGGAAAGAAACAAGGAAACCCATAACAATCAAATGAAACAAGAAAACAAAACCACAGGTTCATAGACGGAAGAAACTGTCTTAAACCTGAAAACCAGACCAATCTGGAGTAGCCATGCCAGCACTCACAGCCGACGAAGGTTCCTGCAAACACAGAACATTCCAACTATAGCACATCACTGATAAGGATACAGAATCACAACTAGCTGAAATCATGGGACTTGTTTCCTTTCTTAACAAAACTGTAAGTAGAGAAGGGGAAACGCAAACCTGTGAAGAGGGAGGGGGAGGAGCAGCAGAAGAAGAAGAAGGCGGCGTTTTAGGTTCCGTCTCTTTACTCGATTTGTCCATCTCATTGGTAGACATTATCACACTCACCAATCTCTCTAAACAACCAGTGAGAGCTACCTACAAAGACGAACTCAGCCAATTCACGACAAGATCTATTTAAATGCAACAATTCAACATTCCAGCTAATCATATGTTAGCGATTTCGTTCCAAATTTCTCCTACTGATCACAGTTCCTAAGCACAACAGACTCTAAATACATTGGCAATCCAACAGCTAAAAGGTATCTACTCTCCTTCTCAATCAAACTGGCGTGAAGCTAACAATGGCAGAGCTGATAAACATGATAATGAAAAATCCAGCAGTAGAAACAGAAAAACCCCGAAAAGCCCTAGAAAACTGAATCGAATTCAGACAGAAACGAAGAACCTAACTCAAAGATACAAATTGGAGATGGGACAGGAATATACCTAACGACCGGTAATGTTTTAAAAATCTGAGTGCACAATTGGAGATGCTGTATGAATCTATGGGCTTTAAATTAACAGAGAGCCAGAGACTTAGGGAATCAATGCCTTGACCAAGACAAATTGGCTGATTGTTTGTGTGTTTCCAACGGAGAAGAAGAAGGAAGGAAGGAAGGAAGGAAGGAAGGAAGGAAGGAAGGAAGGGGGGCGTGGAATTCACGAGGAATAAAAATTGCTTCTTTGTCTATATTATATATTTATATCAAAAATCCCCTTCTTTAAAACTTATTTATGAAGTTTACCCATGTAGTTATAGCCTTTGAATAACCTCCCAAATTGTCCAAATTCACAATATGATTACATTTGTTTTACCCAGTTGAAAAGGAAGTTTTTTAAAAACCAAAATTGATAGTTGCTGACTTGTTATATATAACAATAGATATATATATATATATACATGGGATATGCTAGCTTAAATTGATATTAACAATAAAATTATGCTTAAAAAATATATGGATAGAATGATAATTATTGATTCATTGGAGACAAATAGAAAGTTAATCTTATCTTTCATTACAAATCCACACAATCATTTTGATTTAGTTTTGGAAATAAAGATTTTTTTCTTTTCAAACTTATATGTTTAAGCCATGTTTTAGATTGTCCTATGTAGTGTAGTTATTGTTTATACATTTGAGTCATGAGTATGTAGGAAGTCCATTCTCTAAATACCATCAGTTCATATCAAAATGAACAGAAAACCAATTATATTAAACAAATTATGATTATAAAATATTACTGTTTATTAAAATTTTAAAATATATAAATTAAATATAATTATTATACATAACTTATAAATGATTTAATGCCAAAATAGCTATGAAATTTATCTTATGTAAGTGAATGAATACTTGTACTAAAATTTCCAATTATTAGGAGATGAAACCTTGATTAAAATTTTGTGAATTTGAAATGTAAAAGATGTGTTTGTATATGAGTTCTCTAAAAACTATTAGGTCCAAGAGAGAAATTTAAAACTAAGAGGGTGAGAAACATAAATAACGAAAGACTTAGGGTGAGAAATGAAGGAAGAGGAAACGCAGCTCTCTAGCCCTCTCTTTCAAAGTCCAACTCTTTGAAGGCGTCTCTTTGTCTTGTGTCTCCTTTTACACAGCAATGGCAGCTTCGGAATCAGACCAAGATACTGGAATTGAAGCAATACATCACAAAACCTTAGCGGAATCGAAATTCAATACCGGCGACTTCATGTCAGCCCTGAACCACGCGCGGAAAGCCCTCAGCTTGTCTCCGAACACAGACGGTGTATCCTCCATGGTCACCGCCTTCGAGATCATCAGCTCCGCCGCCGGAGATGCACCGGAGTGGTACAAGATTCTAAAGGTAGAGCCTTTCTCTCACATCAATACAATAAAACAACAGTATAAGAAGCTAGCTTTGATGTTGCATCCTGATAAGAATCCGTATGTGGGGTGTGAGGAAGGATTCAAGCTTGTGAATGAGGCTTTTAAGGTTCTCTCTGATAGAGTTAGGAGAACTGAGTATGATATGAAGTTGAGGATTAGGATTCAGGGTGAGGTTGCTAATGGTGCTTGTGATGGTGATGATGAAACGTCGATGTTTTCGACTGTTTGCTCGGGTTGTGGGTCGGTGCATAAGTTTGATAGGAAGTATTTGGGGCACAGTTTGATGTGTCCTAGTTGCAAGAAGAGTTTTGAGGCAAAGGAAGAAGAGGGTAGAGATGGAAGTGAAATTGGAGCTTGTTCTTCTAAGATTGTAACTTATAGTAGGAGGAAGAAGCGCGTTGGTGAGGATGGGGAAAGTATGAGAAGAGCCAGTGAGACAGGGGAGATGAGAGAGGAAGGGGCAGAAGCTTTGAATGCACCTGAGAGTTTAGATGAAGAAGATGAAGGGATGATGACTTTAGCAGAAATGCAATCAGTGATAAAGAGAAATAAACCGAAGGTGAAGTCGAAGAAGATCACTGAGAAAAATAGCGCTAGGGAAGAAAATATGGGAAGGGGAACGCAGGAGATATCTTCCGGTGATGAAACTTTGATGGAGATGAGTACTAGCAAGAAGAATGTAAAACGAGAAGGTTTAAAGAAAAGGAAGAATACAGAGAAGAAGAAGACGAACTACAAGGACTTAACTGAGATAGTGGACTTAGAATACGTGCCACGAGTTGATAGGAAGAGGGATCGTGGTAAGTTGGACCAAGAAATCGACTTGGAAGACGACGAGGATTTTGAATTGTATGATTTTGATAAAGACAGGATGCCGAGGAGCTTCAAGAAAGGGCAGGTTTGGGCGATATACAATGGCGGTGATGACAAAATGCCTCGGAGTTACTGTTTGGTAAGTGAAGTCGTCTCGTCGAACCCTTTCAAGGTATGGATCAGCTGGTTGGATTTTGAGAGCGAGAAACTCATTTCTTGGGTCAAGAAAAGTTCTTCTCATATGACTTGTGGGAGGTTCCGGGTTTCAGAGAAAGCTTTGATCGAGCAAGTGAAACCGTTCTCTCATGTTGTCAACTGCGAAAGGGCTGCGCGAGAAGTATACCAAATATATCCTAGGAAAGGCTCGGTCTGGGCTGTCTACTCGGAGACCAATCCAGGTCCTCAGAGAAGAAAGACCAGACGCTGTGAGATTGTTGTATGTTTGACAATGTATAGCGATGCGTATGGCTTGAGTGTGGCTTATTTGGAGAAAGTTAACGACGACTGTAGCAACTTGTTCAAGAGACGGGCTTATGGGTATAATGCGGTCAGGTGGGTCGAGAAAGACGATGTTGCTTCCTTGCTCTCTCATCAGATTCCGGCCAAGAAGCTGCCGGAAGATCAATCTGGAGCTGATCTTAGAGAGTCTTGGGTGCTTGATCTTGCTTCTGTTCCTCCTGATTTGCTTTCTGCCACTTAGTAAACATAGATGCTTTCTTTTCTTTTCCTTTTTTGTGTTTCTCTTCATCATGGTAAAGAGGAACGAACACTTCATGTCAATATTTGTCTAATTTTTATAGTTTTGATTTAGCTTTAATCGAGAACTCGCAAACATTTCTATCTCCAAGATTATGTAGTTGTATATTCATATGTCGAATTCAAATATTTACAGCAAACGTTGATTTATTACAAAACACATCTAAATACGAATCGAAGGTGCAAGTGAACAGGCTACAAGAACCGACCAAGTCAGAGTACCTTTTGAAGTCGAAAGCAGATGCAGACGCGGCTATGTTCCTCGTAACATTGCACTTTCTCAAGAGTAAGTTTTATGTGATGTGTAAAAGCACTTAGAACAGGATGAATGTTTTTCTTTTTTTAAAAAAAGGTTTGGTGTTTAGACCAAAATGGTTTCTTAAAAGATGTGAAGATTAGGAAAAAAATTAAAATAAAGGGGTTCAGATCTAAATCATATGATAATCAATTATGTTCTTGGATGAAAATCTTTTAGCAAAAGAAAAGCCCTTAGAGTAATGATGAAGTATCGATGTTCAAAGCGGATTTAATAGACTGCAACTCGTGTAGAACATCTTGCACTCCTTGGCTCAAAATTTCGAATTGATGTTTTGGTATTTGATACATCACTTCACCTCCTTCACCTACATGCTCCTCCAATTTTACTATCTCACCCAGAAGCTTTAATGTACTCATCATCGCTGCACCTCCTCCTTCGCTGCCAAATCGAGTTTCTATTGAAGATTCTTGTTTTGTGTGAGTTTTGATTCGTTGATCAGCAACATTTCTCTTAAGAGCAGGAGTGGCTTTAGATGGTGAAATCTGATGCGAGCTAATAGCTTTTGGGGATCCTTTTGGTGACTTCTTGCTTGTTAACGGAAAACCAGAAGTAGAAGATGATGAATCATTTGGTCGTTTTGAAGCTTGTGGTCTTGGTGGCTTCTTATTGTATTTTTTCTCTTCCTTAGGAAAAACAGGTAATGCTTTTGATCTTGTTACAGGAGAACCTGCACAAGCTAGCAAGAAGTTAACTGAGAAACAAAAGAATGCGCGCAAGAATGAGATCAGAGCTGAGAACATATCATTTACGTACTTTTAGAGTTTTGCTTTTGAGGGAGTGATTGATGAGACTTAGGTGAGCTACTAGGCGAACCGGGAAGTAGAAACTTTATATGGCCGTGACCCTGTATCTCCTGCGAGCCCCTTAGTCCTCCTCTACGTTCTTTGACTTCATCCACTGATCTTCCTGGCAATGGTTTTTTTACCCATTCAGTCTTTTTCAAAGGCTTTGATTGCTTATCCGCTTTCTCTGAACCTGTGAGACTCCTCACAGAGCTGCTTCCATTCGATGTCTTTAAAGTCCCTCCTTTCAATTCTGCTTTTGCTCCTACTTTTTTAGAGGTTTTTGGAGAAGAAGATTTGACCATCGTTGTTGTCGTCTCTGCGGGTTTCTCTTTCAGAAGCTTAGGGGTACTTCTCTTAGCCATGGACTGTAGAGTTGTAACAGACTGTTTCCACCATCGTATGTACTTAACCGTAACATCAGCTTGGCGAAGCCTAGAAGGAATGTACATCATTTCATCTGTAATCGGTCGGATGTAATCCTTCCAAGCAACCTCCGGTGACTCAATTAGCACCACAGGGACTACGCCAGGAACATCTTGATCATAACCAAACTGCAACGCTACACGGTGAGGATAATAAGGTTCAATGCAATTCAAACCCACCAGCTTAGAGCACCTCAAACACCGACCAAATGCTACAATGTCCTCATCCTCCAATGAAACCCAACAGTCATCTTCTAAGTAGAACTTAGGGAATTTGAAGTTCTTCAAAGGTTTGGTATATGGACGGTAATCGAAACTCTCCTTAGCGGAATCAAGAACCGCTCTAATATTCTCGTGGCTCTGGTTTGCCTCCTGACCACCACCATGCTGGTGCCATAGTGCCATTCTTGGCTCGTAGGGCTTTAACTGGCTAGGCTGTCCTGGTGGCCGCACGTCCATGATCCTCTCCCAAGCCCACACTTGCACAAACTGAAACGGCGACGTAGCCGTCACCACCGTCTCTTCCTCGCCGGAACCAAGGAGCTGCTTCTTCAAAACTCCGAGACTGCTGTAAATCCCGGCTAAAACGGCAGGAGCCAGCGCAAGCCTAATACCTCTAGCGAGCTGAACCGCAGCTGCAAAGAGCTTGTCCCTCACGAGATCACCTGAATTAGGGAAGACGAAACGTGAAAGCCACGAAACCATGAACGCCTCATGCTCAAGTTCATTCCCGGAGTTCATCATCTCCCTCATCCACAAACTAACGCAACATTTCTTCATCGAACTCGCCTCGATCTCACGTTTCGCTCTCTTCAGTTTCTCCTCGACGGACTTCATCGATTCTCGTTTGGTCGAAGCCAAAACATTGTTTCCAATAGCCGAGAATCCGCCAAGAACGATCATATCCTCTAGCGTCACCGTCGCTTCTCCCCAAGGGAACACGAAAGAGTTAGTCTCAATGCACCATTTCTCCACCAACGCCATCATTAGATCGTCTTGTTTCATTACCTGGTATCGCGACGCCATGATCGCGTCGTGGACTCCAGATTTCCGCCACACCACCGCGTTGGACTCCGCCATCGTATTCACCCACTCGATCCAATTCACCGACGGCGAACCCCATCCGGAAAACGAGAATTTCTCTGGATCTAACGTCTCTGATGGAGACAAGAACGCATCAAGCGGAAGCTCGAAAACATCGTCGTCTATAGAGGTGGTGGTGTAATTCAAGAACCGTGCCGTTCTAAGACCTTCGAATCTTCCGCCATTGGGACACATCAGAGCTTGTCTAACTTGTACGATACGTTCATCCTCCTGATCAGAAGAACCTCGAGAATCCATCTGACCGGAGAAATTAAATTTCTAGGGCTTTTGGATCGATTTCAGTATATCAGAGGGGACAAAGGGAAAAGAAAGGAGAACAAAAAAAAAAGGAGAAAGAGAAAGGAGTGGAACAGCTAGAATATTGCTAATTTAGGATCTTCGTCACGGCTAACGACGGCGGACTCTGACTTTCCCGCTTAAAACGTTTATTTATAGAAAACCAGTTCAAGTTATTACAACACATCTTCACATATCAACGGCTATAGATTCGCCTACGTTCATCCAACGGCTACAAACCCATAAGTAAGTTTTCAGCGAAATTCTTTTATTTTCAGAAACTTTGTGATTGCGATATATATTTCTAATAAGTTAATAAAAATTAGAACAAGAAAATACGTCGACTTATATAGAGATAGATTTCTCAATAAATCATAAGTTTCCTAAACTAAATTATTTACAAATAGAAATAATACATTTCATAAGAATAACTTTTTAAAAATAAAATTTTGACAAATATCAACAATATTTTATTATTGAATTTTGATCTTTTTCGGGTTAATCTTTATATATAAAAGAGGAAAGGCTTTCTCCATATGAGTGACAAATGGCAACATATTTAAATAACACATATTAATATATATTAATATATATTCATAATTTCTATTTAATTTATAATTAACTATTTAAAATCATAAAAACATAAA
>OVBI01002028.1:5377-25125 GCA_900406495.1 Sisymbrium altissimum | reverse complement strand
GTATAATGTGACAATTTGCTTTTCAATGTAGCATTATTAACTAATTTTCCCAAGATAATTCGCTAAAATTCTGAGATCTTGAAACAAACAATTTTTTAGAAAAAAAATAAACACATATTTTAAATTCAAACATAATTTTATAATTGTTTGAACATATAATTTTAGGCAAGAATCAATGAAATTTTTTGTTATCTTCACTATTTGTCTTACGTCAATTTTTTTTTTTGGATGAGGACAATTAAAACACCCATCTAAATCTATATAAATACCTATTACACTTTAATGAATATATTCGATAGGTTAAGTGATTAGTTTAACCTACTAAATAAGTATAACTTTAAATAAAGACAAGAGAAGATACTATCTAGATCAAATTCAATTATTCATAATTTTTTTGAAACCTTAAATATAACTAATAAATCTTTACACATAGCATCAAAAAATACATAAGGAGAAGAAGAAGCATTAGAAAACACATTTGTTCAGAATTGGTTGTCATTGCATCCCTCGTTTTATTTTTATAGTTCTAGATCATTTTTAATATTTTTATTTATTCTGTTTAATATATTATTTATTAACATTTACTTCAGTAAATTTAGCTATTAAGCCTATTATAAATTAAAATGCTTTATTATTTTGAATAATTTTTCACTTTAATTTATAATCGATATATATTTCGACGGTATAAATCTAATTGTATTATTTATTCTGTATGAATTTCAGTTTATAACTCAAACTTTATCTTACCTTTTTTCCACTTTCATAACATCTTCTATCTCATTTTAAAAATTTTGTATTTAAATTTTATTTAAATTTTCAGATCAAGATTATATCTCAATATTAACTTTTAGTTGAAATTAAAATCATCAATTATCTTATCTTTTTGCAGCCGAAAGAAGTCATTATCATTTTATTTAAATATAAACTACTAGTGCTAATGATGCAATGCAAAATCTATGAACAAGTGATCTTATTAAATATGTACAACAAGTTGACGAAAATTTTTTAGGACTATGTCAAATGAATATATAATTCAGTAAAAGCTTAACAACATGATTACTAATAATAATTGTGAGGTTATGATTACGTTTACCCTGAGAGTATGGTGCGACGGTGATGAGGTTTGGATGAATCTACACTCTACACACACAAAATGGGAATTGAATCATCGAATATTCTGTTTAAATTGTTTTTGTTTTCATGATATCACGGTAGAAAATTCAAACTACAATTTCTTTCGATAAAGTGCAGAACACTATTTACTAGTTAAGCTCAGCTCATTGAACATTATATTTAAACTAAATATTTTTAAACTGTGTGAAATATCTATGATGATCTAATAATTCATGAATCTGACTTTGTCTCCGACTCTCCAGCTATTCAGTGAATTGCACTTATAGTTTTATGATAGATATTTTACTTATCTTGACAAGATAAAATATAGATATTTACTTACAAAGACAACGTTTATGTATTATATTTTTGATTTGAAGTCTTCCACGAAAATGCAAAGTCTTGTGATTATTACCTACTGATTAATACATGATAACTAATATGTTACTAGATAGTCCACACAATACATGGTGGGTTTGATATCAGCTGGTGAAACATTTACGGAATAACAGAAACCTATATATATAGATATATATATCTTTTTTTGACATTGGTCAAGTCATATTTTCTATTTTTTGTTATTTTTTCATAATTTTTTTTATTTTAAAATTTTGAAATCTTAATTTATATATGGAAAAATCAATTTTGAAATATTTGATAGATAATGTGATTTTTTTTAATATAAGATGAAATAAATAAGAGAAGGAAAATTAATAATCAATTTAATATAAATATATTTTTGGGAATGATTAAAAGATCAAGTGTATAATACTTACTATGTCTATACTTTTTAAATTGTATGTTTAGTCGAAATGATTTTTAATAAAAATTTAGTTAATTTATAATATTTAATGATATTCTTAATAATATAATTTTATATAATGAAATATTATTTATAAATAATGAATATATATAGACGATTAAATAGTATCAAGTGGCCGACATTACAAATTTTGATAATGGACTCTTTTCTTTCTCTTGTTAATGGGCTCTCTAAACCCATGAGATAGTTAATATGCAACTAGCAAAGTGGGAAACTCCATATTCTTTTGTTTGTATATCAAACTTTTTTTCAATTCACTTTGCCAAAATATAAACTAAATATGTACTTAGTTTGGGTTAAGATCGTTTGGGAGCACAAGAAAAATATGATGGCCGTTAAATATACAAGAATTTTAATAAAAGTATGATGTTCTTATGTCGCTTAAACAACACTTTTCTTTCCTTTTCAACTATTTTCTAACTTGCATTTTGTTGGAATGTGTCTTGGATGGTTGATGGTTGATTGATAGTGAAATCTTCTTTGAACTTTGAATGATGCCATAAACCATGCTTTAGAGCCTTGTAAGACTGCTTCATTGTAAACCACTGACATTTTAGAGATGACTTATTTGAATTTGGTGATATAAGAGTGAAATAAATCTCGGGATCTTAGTGAAAGAGTTCAAAGTTCTATTCCAGATGCCATTTTCTGAATGAAAACTCAATACTGCTTTAAAAAGTTAACTGATAAATTGTGTTAAACTATCAATTGAATGTTCTTTTACACTAGTAAAGTTTAAAAGATGTTTAATGAACAGATTACACGTTTTTGATTTTCTCATATTCATTAAAGTAAGCTCGCCTAATAACAATCCGAGGAACGGTTAGATGTGATGGATAGTTTTTTTTTTTTTTTGTAGACTGGAAATCTAATTTTTTTTGATATTTTTGACTTGAGTGTTCTTCATTTTTTGTCTAAGAAATTACTTTTTTTTTATTACCTTTTCTACAACACATTCGCGGCTGGTGGTATGGTGAACTTCATTTGGTAGGACCTATTCTTCATTTGGTGTTCTAATAAATCACCAAGCTACTGTGAACTGATTTTCCCAAATGAAAGTTTATATATTGAATATTACTTTCCCTTTTCGGAGTGGTGGAACAAAAAAGAAAATGCCACAGTACACACACACACACAAGCCAAGAACATCAAGTTACGGTACTGTCGGAATATTACAGCATCCCAAGATCCCAGATTTCCACGTGTTTATATTTTTTTAATTAATCTAAGCAATTACTGTGAGTGATAGGGATGTGACTCAAACAAACTGATAGTAGCCATCAAAGAAAAGATTAAGCAACCCCACATCAAAGTATCCAAGGTCTAAAAAGATAACAGGTGAAACAAATTCACAAGACAATTTGCTTACTATGAATGAGAGAAAAGAGATTTTTAGATTGATTTAAAGAATAAAAGGAGAAGAAAAAAGCAAAACCTTTTTGCTTTTGTTCCCCTAAAAAGATGGAAAGTAAAGTAAGAGGAGAAGAAGAAGAAAATGGAGAGAGACAGAAAGTGGAGAGATTGGTGGAAAAGTTGAAGAATTTTAGTAAAGTTAATAATAATAATCGACCTTCAACTCCGGCTCACGTTAGCTTCTTTGGCCTTAACCTTTCCTCTTCTAAATTCTTCTCACCATCAGTCGTTTCCTCTAGAAAGCTCGCTGCTGCTTACTGGGAGTTTCATCACTACTACCAAGAACGCTCCTTCTCTTCTCCTGCTGCTAAAATGCACCGTGGCGCAAACGGTTTCCCCGGAACAAGTAACCGCCGGCAACGCCACGGCAAGGCTGTGGTTAAGGAGAATGGTCTCGACCTCTCTCAATTCCTCCGAGATCCCTCTCCTGATCATCAGGTACCCTCTCTCTCTTTTGGATTTTCCCCTGTTCTTGATTTTCTTGCAAGAATGGATTGGTTCTTTCCTAGATTCATTAGCTATCACAAGCTTGAATCAATCGGTTTAAGACTATGAGTGTTTGTTAAAGTTTAGTGTTCTGAGTTTCATCTAGCTTTTACTCTGCTGTTCTTGGCTTTTGTGCTCAAGTGTGAATGCCAAACAGATTAGTCTAGTCTTGTGAGCAATTAGTTTGACTTGAATCTTGAACACAATGTGGTTTTTGAAGTAAGAGTTTGTTTTATGGTTCTTTTTTCTAATCAATGGCACGCAGCTCGCTTTGGTTTTGGTTATGGTTCTGAAATGGTCACTGCGTTGTCTTAGCCAGAGAGTGCGGGAAGTCTAAGGAGGCAGATAGGTCAAGTGTTGATGAAGCATCATCAATCAATCGAAAGAAACCATCACGCTCTTCAGCCTGTATCTCCTGCTAGTTACGGAAGCTCCCTTGAGGTTTAATAAAAAATGTTCTCAACCTTATGGAATGCATCAAATAGCATTTGATTTGTATTCACAGTTAGATTACGGGTTTGCAGGTTGCGACATACAACAAAGCAGTAACTCCTAGCAGTTCACTGGAGTTCGGAGGAAGACCGTCTAGAGAACCTCACTACAATCTTAAGACATCAACCGAACTTCTTAAAGTGTTGAACCGTATTTGGAGCCTTGAGGAGCAGCATGCAGCCAATATCTCCTTGATTAAAGCTCTGAAAACCGAGCTGGCTCATTCACGTGTCCGAATTAAAGAGCTTCTTAGGTATCAACAAGCTGATAGGCACGAGCTAGACGGTGTGTTGAAGCAACTCGCTGAGGAAAAGCTCTCGAGGAAGAATAAGGAAGTAGAACGGATAAGCTCTGCTGTTCAGTCTGTGAGGAAAGAGTTGGAAGATGAGCGGAAACTTAGAAAACGTTCTGAGAGTTTGCAAAGGAAATTGGCAAGAGAGCTCTCGGAAGTGAAGTCCGCGTTGTCTAACTGCGGTAATGAGCTTGAGAGAGGGGCTAAGTCAAAGAAGATGATGGAGATACTCTGCGATGAGTTTGCGAAAGGGATCAAGAGCTACGATGAGGAAGTTCACGGTTTAAAGCAGAAGAATTTTGACAAGGACTGGGATGGTAGAGAGGAAGGAGATCAGATGGTTCTTCATTTCGCGGAATCTTGGCTTGACGAGAGGATGCAGATGAGATTAGAAGGTAGAGGAGATGCATTGAATGGTAACAACAATAGCTCAGTGTTGGAGAAGCTCGAGGTTGAGATAGAGACATTCCTACAGGCGAAGCGTCGGAGTTCACTTGAATCGGTTCCTTTTAACACCTTGAGTGCACCACCGCGGGATGTGGAGTGTGAGGAAGACTCAACCGGAAGTGATTCGAATTGCTTCGAGCTCAAGAAACCTACTGAGTCTCATGTAAACGAAATTGAGAAACCTAACCAACTGAACAAAGACGATGAAAAGCCAAAAGGGAAGATGGGAAGCCCGTCGAGTTTTCAAGTGAAGTTTGGAGATCAAATGGCGTGGGCAATGTCAAGTAACGGAAAGAAGAAAACCATCGAAGAAGAAGATGCAAAGCCTGAAAACAACAACAATAACAACGGGAACAAACCAGAGGACGAAATTGATCAGTGTGCTACTACAAATAAGAATGATGTGATGGGAGAAATGATTCGCTCACACAGAAGATTACTGTCTGAAAGTCATGAAGTTGATGTAGCTTCTTGCAGTTACCCTTCTTCTCGGAGACAAGCGAGTCCAATTCGGCAATGGACTTCAAGAACCGTAACACCTGATCTTCTAGGCTCCTCCGAGACATCTGTAAAAGCTACTGATATTGCGTTAGCTCAAGGAGTAAAGGACAATAGTTTGAAAACAAAGCTCGCAAAGAGTTCAAAGTCACGTCTTCGGCTGTTCAAAGGCTGATTCAGAGTGATTTGGTCGGAAACAAAAAAAGAGAAGGAAAGTTCTGGACACAAAAACATGAGTTTCATATTTTTTATCTCTGTAGATTTTGTATATCGATTTTCATTCTACGAATTTTGAAATTATTGAATTTTGAGACCTTTGTAAACATAATCAAACGATATATATGATAAGTTCTGTTTTCATCTTCGGCTTTGCTTGGCAAATACTTTAGGTTTTAGGTTTTGATTTTCTAAATTGGCTTTAAAAACTTACTGTTAAATATTGGCTTTAAAAACTTACTGTTAAATATTGGCTTTTTAATTTTAAAGCCATAAAATAGTGGCTTTAAGAAAAACAGACAATGATAAATGCAAATCAGTTATTTTGGCTGTGAGACTTTTAAGAAAAACTCAAAAGACTTATAAGTCTGGTTGATAAAAAAAAAAAAGATTTATAAGTCTGATTGGAATCAAATTAACTTTAAAGNAAAACCCCTTTTCCAAAAAAAAAAAAAAAAAAAAAAAAAAAAAAACTAAAACCTCTAAAGCCTTACGAATCAGGACCTTTGTCTGTTGTAGAGCGCGAGATCTATACGGCGACGTTTAGACTTGAGACCCATATGGGCCCAAATATGTATTGGGCCTGTTCGGTAATTGCTTTCAAGGTGTTAATTCCACTTTGTCATTCGTTCTTCCTCCTCTATAGAGAGAGAGATGGCGACGGCGTCGTTTAGGTGGATTCTGCAGCTTCACAGAGACGTACCAAAAGCGGCTCGATTCTACGCGCAAGGTCTCGATTTCTCCGTCAATGTCGTCACCTTACGCTGGGCCGAGCTCGATTCTGGTCCTCTCAAGCTAGCTCTTATGCAATCTCCGAGGTTATGTTTCCCTTTTGTGTTCCATTTTATCCTCAGTGAAATGCATACAATCTGTTTGATCATTTGCCTCAATGAACACTTTTCTTGGTTGGTTTCGTTTTTTTTTCAAAATGTTCCACATGTTGAGTATATTTTCATTGCATATGTATTAAATTTCTGTTGGATCATTTGTGCAATAGAAACTCATCTACTATTGGTTGGATGAAGAACAAGTTTGATGTTTGTGTTCCATTACATGATTCCTTGTCTTAATGTCCCAAAGAAAATGGCTTTCTGTTTGAGTGGATAAGATTTGTAGTTCCCCACCTATATACTCTTTTGCTTTGTTTGGATTTGACATTTTGTGTAATTTATACTGAGAAGACCTCTCAAAGACTTTCTTTTTCCGCAGCGATCATGTTGCTGAGAAGGGAAACAACTCATCGCTACTATCGTTCACGGTCAGAGATATTAATACAACAGTGACCAAACTTATGGCATTAGGAGCAGAGTTAGATGGCACTATCAAGTATGAGATACACGGAAAGGTAAACAGCAACTTCAATCTTTTTGACTTACTTTCTCCAAATGGGATTTGAAGAAATTTTATGCGATTATTTGTATAAAACTAGGTCGCAGCTATGAGATGCCCTGATGGTTACATGTTAGGCCTTTACGAGCCTGCATGATCGATATTAGTAGATTTCAAGCCTGCCAAGGAACCAACTCTGCCTAGTATGTTGGAGAAACCAAAATCATTCTGAAGTTATTGTTTACTTCTAAGAAACCAAAGTCAGTTTTGGAGATAGTTATGACACTCTAGAAGTGAGAAAATTCGAAACTTTGTGGCCTACATTTGGTTTTATAGGATTTGGCTATCAAGTTGATTGTGTAGGAGATTGTTCTGTAAACTTGGAGATCATAAACTCATCTCATGATCAATAAAGTGTTGTTCTTTTATGCATTTCTCGATCTATTAGACCTTCAACGATAGTAGAAAAGGGATCAAAGAGATTAATGAATAATCGTTACATTCTACTCTCAACTTGTTCTTTGTGGAGATTGGTTCACCTATAACTTGCTCTTTCACGTTATTGTTGTTCTAAAGGAAGTTTTGTCTCGGTCATTTTTCCCCATGGAATCGTATACGTATATTCTGAAAGGTGACAGATTCATTTCCACACAATCGTTTGAAATTGACAAGATCCGTTGACTTAATGAACTTTTACTAGTGCTTTTGTAGTTGTTGAGCTGTTGCCTGTTGACTATGTTATTGGTCAGCATTTTACAAAACTGCCCCCAAGCTTTGGAGCATGTTTATGTTATCTCCATGTTTTTGTTTTTATTTTTTATGAAGTGGGTTTGATTGTTTAAAGATCTTGTCAAGATTATGATAAGTTGGGGACCATTATGTTTGTAGTTGGTTACAAACAAATAGAACAAAATTTGCGCACCGAATCCTAAATGTTGGACATTACCAATGCACTTTGATCTAGTGCTTAATCACTTATATCTTTGTAATTTTTCAATTTCTAAGTAAAGTCTACATATCTTTATAATAATTGGGAACCTGTTATGTTGTTTTTGAAATTTTTAAAAATCCCATTTCTTAAACTTTGAAATTTCATCATGCAAGAATCGAATCATTCCTCAGATATGACAAAATACTAGGTGGCCAAATCGGGTACGTCAACATGTAGACATATATATATTTATATACTATGTCACTATTGCAGAAAACATTTCAATCAATGAGAATCAAATCTTCTGCGAATATAGAAACGAGATGATGTTATGTAGTCTAGAGACACTAATTTGGTACATACCAAGATGCAGTATTTTTGGGTGTTCCATGTACCATTCACAACATACTTCAAGAAGTTGAGCTTTGTGATTGTTGTTAACGAAGAGTTCGAATATGGAGGTGCGAAAGAGTAATTAAAAAGGTAAAAAAAATATTTGCTTTAATACAAAAAGAATTATATACATAAAAAGGAAATTTTTTGAAAAGAAAATGAAATTGGCTTTAAACAAAAAGCAAAACAGCCATTAGAGATATTTGAAGCGTAAATTTGGTTTGTTATGATGAAACAAGGAAACGTGAGCCTATATATGGAAAAATGATGTAGACGAATAAAAAACCTAGAGAGGTTTTGATTATAGGATCGTGTGACCGTGTGTGCAGTGTGTGTGATGGAATATTGTTGTTTGTGCTTTGTAGTGATAAAGCGTAGTGGAGTCTGTACTCTTTAGTGTCATTGAGGGTGCGTTAATATCGACGTACATGTGAGACGGTGTCTCAGATTTTGGAGAACTAAAGTCTATATAAGCTCAAGAGGAGTTAGCTCAGGGTTACTTTGTTCCGAAGAGCTCAAGTTATAGAATATAGCGGTAATTCAAATCAATATAATAATTTTATTAGCTCGCGTTTGCTTTCTAGTGCTAGTGGATTCGGTTTTTGAAAATGGTCCAAGAGAATATAAATAAATAAATCTCATTAATAGTTTTGTGTGAATTATTGTACGATAACCTCTATAAATTAATACACGATAAATTAATAATCATTATAAATTAATAAATTTCTATGGTCCCAAATCGTTTTATAAATTAATAATTATATATATATATCTAAGATAATATACTAAAAATGAGTATAATTTTTTTATTTATTTAAACTGAAGATCTCATTAATATTTTATCACTATTTTTACTATGTATCACAATTTTGGTGATGTTTATCTTTTATACCTATATTCAAAACTTATAAAGATTTTTAGACACAATGAATTTCTAAATGCTTTCATATATTATAATATCATTTTGAGTTTCATTATTTCGGATTGTAACTATTATTTTTTATATTTTGAACTTATAAACATATATTATTTTTAAATAGATACTCAATATATGTTATTAAAATCTATTATATAAATAATTTCATCTTCATTACTTAAGGTTTGTATATGTTATTTCTATTAATATATTCAATTAAATTCTTTAATTTTTTTTTAGAATAACATTATTTTTTAAAGAAAACTCCAAAATATATTATGGACTAAACATATTATTTCTATAAATTAATAAATATTAATTTATCGATTAATTAATAATTCTATAAATTAATAATTTTTCAAGATTCCAACATTAATAATTTATAGAGGTTTTACTGTATTTATTTTTTAATTTTAGTATGTTTTTTTTGCTGTGTCTTTTATTCCTTCATATGCATTTACACACATTGATCATATAGAAATGGAACCAATATGAATTCGAAAAGAAAGTATATGACTGCAGGAGAACTAATTGGAGGAAACACACACCAATTAAGCTTATGGAGACTGCATAGTCTCATCCTTTGTCCAGCTAGACTTTGATCAAACCATCTAATGTTAGCTAGTGGAGGCCACCGACCAGCGTCACCAGCCAAAAACCAAGATGAACCATAATGGCCTTACCGGTTCAGACAAGAAAACTCATCATTAAGAATACGAGTCATTATGTAAAGGCTCTAATAAAAGAGATGAGCATATAGTCTGCTCTTGATTTATGATGAGTTTTCAAGAAATGTTTGACCAGTTACTTATTCGCGGACCGTGTTCCAAACGGTCAAGTGTGGTAGTAGATATTAGTTGTTGATCTATTAATTGTACAATGGGATCCAAACACTCTTAATACCAACCAGATAGAGTAAGTTAGAAGAATAAATAGTACTAAACACTTATTTAAGTTAAGTTACTTAAGGTCAACGACAAAAAGGTTAAATTACTCGTGGTGCTACACGATTTGTTTAATCCTAAGTGACAATTTAGCCAATTAATAATCAAGATTCACGAATCATTCAACGTTAAATCAGTTTTAAGAATAGCAAGTTCTGGTGTTACAAATTACAATTAAAGCATCATATTAAGGTATTTATCGTTATATATTTTCACCACGCTAGAGAATAATGAATATTACGCCTTATGCTACTTTTCAAATTACAATCTCTGTTAATTTCAAGAAACAACAAAGAGAGAAAGAAGTTAAGTGGCACACATGGTTGGTGAATTGCTATGGAGAACTTAATTAGTGACAAATATTTTGGAATAATTAAAAACAGTAAATACTCTAAAAGATTTGTTGAGTGTACCCAACTAAGTAATTAACAATTTCACATTCTCAGGTGTTGCTTTTCATCACACTTTATTGTCGTTTATAAGAGAGATTTTGTGATGTCACATCGACTCGCACATACAAAAATTTAAATGTCTACATAAAATATATATAAAAGCTTGTGTAATATAATGAGACCTGCATTCTTCTCGTCATTACCATTGTCTCTTTTCGGTGTGCCAATGGGACTAAAGTCAAATGCCATAATCCACCAACAATATTCTTTGTCTCATCATGTTTGCGAAATGGTGTATTCTGATCTATAAATCATATATTTTCTTATAGTTTAGGGGCATGTGGAGGATCTTACTTCGTATTAATCTTTCGGGGTTGCATATAAAAGGTGTCTAATTATGTCATAATTGAATTCATAAGTTCAGATAGATTTACTGTATCACCTCGGCGAAAACGAAAGAAAAATCATCGAAAATTCATATCAATACTTTACTGATATACATGTCATTTTTGTTTAGTTATAGAATCCAATTTTTGGGCATGCAGTAATAGACATTTCGTGCATTTATAACGAAAAAGGAAAATAGAAGTTATAAATTCCCGATTTAGGTCATAATAAAATTAGTAGCAGTGGAAAACATTAAAATTTACATTGAAAGTGACCCACTACGAATCGTGTATATATATGCTTTTCTTTTTATTTTACATCGTTTTCTGAAAATGAAATTGGATTCAAACAATTTAACATTTTACCAAAAAAAAAAAAATGGGATTCAAACACTAACATCTTCGGTTAATCTATAACTCAGAGTGAGGCTAAGACGTGAATAGCCTATGAATGATTCATTTCACTATAAGATAACTTAGATTCTGAATAAAATATAAAAATTAATAGAGTCAACAGATTTCGACAAAAAAAGAGAGATAGAGTCAACAGATTTTGAAATTTTGATCAAAATAGGACATATATATGATGATTTATGCGTCAGATTTGGACGTTCTGCCCACAATGTAAGTAGAGTTGAAATTTCAACATAATTAATCTACACACATGCGTTTCGTTCTCCTAGGACTGTACCACGTGTCAAAAACAAGAAAAATTTACACATGTTAATAAGAAAGAACAACGAGTATATGATACACAATATCATAAAGAGAAATGGAAAAAGATTGTCACCTATATTTGGCATACAATTGTATGCTTTAAAATAGCATAATTTTTATACTTCTTCAATTAATATAAAAATGGTATCTTATTCTTACTAAGAGGACACATTCATATAAAAATATTTACTAACTTTAGCTAATTAAAACTTTTTTGGTATTCGGTGGAGATGTGGCATCATTACAAGAATCTAAGCATATATTTTAGTCATGCTCCATGGATTATTATAGCTTAGATTAAATGATAATTTTAATTATTTATTTGTAGATTACACGAAATATCCTGATTTTTGAAAATATTTATTTTTCACTAAATAATTCAAAAGTTGTAAATTGCAATGAAGAAAAAAGTACATGAGATCAAATTGTAGATCATTGCATATGATGATGTTGACACTCGTCAAATGTCGATCACGGTTTTGCCCTCTTAAGAATAGACGTAACTGAGGGTAGTTTAGTCATTAAAGGGCATTTTTTCCAACCATGAAGAAGACACATCTAGGAACTTGTTGCAGTGAAAAGAGGTCAAGACCCGAGGTGATGTTGTCGTTGAACACTTAGATCTCTTTCTTTCTCTCTCTCTCTTTTATGAATATGATACTTTACAGCCCATCTTAGGGTTTTTTTTTGGGGTCAAAACCCTAATTATTCAAACACATGTAAAGGGATTATTTTTTGAATATTTCATATCATTTTCTTAGTTTCATATTATCTGATATTATGGATCACAATCTCTGAACTAGAAATTGCGTAGTAGCTTGTGATAGCTTATAAACTATTTGCAAGTCGCCTTTAATTGAGCGAAAGCTAAATACATAATAGTTTACATGAAATATATAAAAAGATACAAAGTTATTTGGATAAATGAGCAAGTAAAACCTTATCTTGGAATATTTTTACTGCTTCCAGTAGTGAACCTTGATTTCATTAGATCCCAACTCATTACAAAGAAAACGATAAATCTTCACAGATTGGGGTCGAAGATGTTCAGAGAGAGGTCCACGACTGGATCCTGCAAAACAACACCATAATCACTCATATCAGTTGAGTGTCAGACTTATTAATGTCATATCAATGTTGAGCTTGATCTTTACACACATAAATTCAATGATTGTACATCATGAAATGTTGAAATACCGGAAAAAGAAAAAAAAAGGGAGCTCCCTTCAGTCCAAGCATAGAGAAGTGAAGATTCAATTTGTCTCTAGCATCATTCATTCATTTACCATATGCTAACATATTCTTTCATTTGGTATTTGGATGAATGAGTCGAGAGTCAATTAAATCTCACATATTACTCCATGAGTGGACCGAAGAAAGCTCTCTTCCTCCACCAACCCATCATCCCTAACCATATTAACATTTCTATAACTACATATGTATTTATAAGCATATGGACGAATACAGTTAAGCATATGTAATGAATTTGATTCTACTATACAGAGCATAAAACCACAAAACATCTATATAGATAGCCCATGTTTTTCATCCTTGATGCAAGGATCTTCCTCTGTGTTCTAGAATCAATCTTCAATATAAACCCTAGATGACCATATATTAGGCACCCGATGGATTTATATAGGGAAGAGTTTTTGTGAGAAAAAAGAGAGAAGAGAAGAAGAGATGTCTAAAGAGCATGGAGGATTAATGGCTTTATATAGCAAAAAGAAAGGTAAACAAACATATAGGCGAAACCTTTTACGTTTTTTTTTTTTTTTTTGTTTCACTAACAATTTGAAATTATATATATATTTATTGAATAAGTGGGTGGTTAATATTTTCTCCACGTTTTTGTTTGAAATCTATATTAGCGTTTTAAGCTGACACAAAACAGTAAAACTAGTCTACATCATTACTAATTATTAATGTTTATGATGTTAAGAAGTCAATGTTTATGTATCAATGAAGTTTTATATATAACAAACCATCAATTCATTTTTCTGTAGTAGTGTATATAAAACTTCCAATATACTTGGTGTAAAGAAAAACTTGCAACAAATTAGACGACAAAAAAGCACCAAGCTTAAGTGATTTAAATCAAACAAACATGAATACTGCTTCATTATGCTAATTTTTTATATAGATTTTCTTCTTTTCTGTGAATAATTAAATTTCGAAATTTGCTTTATGTGTACATAATAATTGTCTGCTTTACACTCGAGCGGCCGGACCTTGTTCCCGGGAAACTTGCTTTTTGATATAAAATAAGTACATAAGAATATATTTTTCCAATTGAATAAAAAAATTAGGAATCTTAATTTTGTCTACCATGAACCTATTAGTACACGTGGATATTCTACCTGTTGCTTCTATGTCTGAAAAGACTAAATAAATATATATATGCTTTGTGAAATTTTGTGTGAAGTATGAACATCCATTAAGAATTTAATTTGTGAAATACACATCCCTCTGCTTACTTGAATAATATAACCGAAGCTATTAGTTCTCGACATGTAACTCATGTTTTTTTTTGAACCACTAATGATATTACTAACGGATGGCCCAAAACCAACCAATCGTCTGAAAATACATAAGAGGGGGAAAACAAAAGAAGAAAGGGATAGATAACAGAAGTATTTATACAGAGGAGAAAGAAGAGAGTTTATCAGAATTTAAAACAGCAAAATTATCAACTTAATTAATAAGAGATTATAGATAGGAAGGAAGTTCGGAACATAATAATCAACTTTTAGCATACACATAAATTGACCAAAAGATCAAAGAAATTATTTATGACATAAAGCTTATATAAGATTTAAATGTGTACTTGTATTGCTTCTTATGGAGTTCGAAGATTCAAGATAAGTACCTACAAAATCTGTGTCACCATAGGCTTTCTTTCATAGCCTTTTCTCCAT
The DNA here is from genome assembly GCA_900406495.1 of Sisymbrium altissimum. Classification (NCBI taxonomy): domain Eukaryota; kingdom Viridiplantae; phylum Streptophyta; class Magnoliopsida; order Brassicales; family Brassicaceae; genus Sisymbrium; species Sisymbrium altissimum. Next base: position 10,419 of record OVBI01002028.1, on the reverse strand, counting down.
TATTAGGCTCGTGTATGTAGAGACGTACACAAATATATACACCGATACATATGCTATAACAATATTATACTTGTGTATATATATGTAAAGAGAGAAGGAGAATACCGATGACATAAAGTATCATTATGTAATGACCAACTTGCTAAGATGCATCTTTATCTTAATCTATAGTAATATTTTAGTATTTAAATTTGTACTTTGATGTTCCAAATTGAGCAGTCGTTTGTCTAGAACATGCAGCTTCGTAAACATTAAAGTTTAGTTAAATTTTATGTTTTAGTTAAGGTTTAAGTATATATATTTTCAGATAAATCATTTTTTTAATCTAATTGATCTTGTATAAAAATCAACATTAAATATAAAATCACCTGCAGGTGTATAACACTTTACACTTCAATCGATCCTTAAACTATCAAAGTGAAAAATTACCTGGTAATATCTACTAAATTAAATTGCTTGGTTGGTGACTTGGATCTTTTAAAAGAAGTTGAACCACATCCCGTATTTCAAGTCTACATTTGAAAGGCCTGATTTAAACCTAATAAAATTTAAACCACATCCCAGTTGTTTTCTTTCAACATTATTCTAACTTGAAAAGAAAAAAAAAACTTTTCTGGCATATAGATAATTACATACCAGACAGCCTTTCATATGAAAAACCATAAGAAAATGAAAGACCATAAGATAAGATGGCGTTTTAAAATAAAATAAAAACCATAGCATAAAAGTAACATAAGTCGAAATCTTAAACAAAAAAATAAAATCAATATCTGAATACCACGTACATATACAGAAATAAAAATATTAATCTTCTCAACTATTATTTTTTGTTATCTTTATAGAAAGTAGTAATAAGAATCTATATTATATAGGTTTAAATGACATCTTATGTACACTGAACTTCAACAAGTACAACGACATTGAATCGTGTCCCGTAAAGTGTAAATACTGGAAGTGGTAACATGGTTATCATCATCTAATGTCTCTTCGATTAAAAAAAAAAATATTACATATATATAATACATCTATAGAGTTGATAGTAAATAAATAAAAGATTCTTAAGAACGCCGATTTATATCTGGAAAAGTTATTTGCAAACAGAATCAATTCAAAATTACTAGACTTCAAAATTTCGGAATTATAAAAGTTTTTCATAAATGATTGGATACCCGATTATATCACATCACTAGAATAAATTCCGTTTAGCATAACTAAAGGTTTTGATTAAACTATTATTTACCAAATGTCGGCAACGAAAATATTATTACCAAATGACATTTCGGCACAATTTAACGAATTAATTATGGAATAAATTCTTAGATTCAAAAAAAGAGTTTAGTATTATGAAGAAGAGAGACAATACAGCGTGGCAGGAAACCCAATAAATTGTTTTTCCGCAGGCATGCAGTTATTTTATGATGGCACTTAATATATCATTATATTCTTTTGTTATCGAATATCATTATATATTGTGAATACAAAAAAACCTTGATATAATTATACATATATATTATATAAATTTTATTAATATTTAAAAAATATTATTTATAATTTGAGTTTTATTACAATGATTTAATTTTCTACGTAAGGTGTTATAAACTTATAATGCTATATCTTTAGTCGTAAACTAGGGTTCCCAAAATACATTTAGTTGTATTTTTTAATTTGTAAGAAGAAAATAATGTAGGGAATTCCTGAAATGGTAATGGAAAAATGAAAATTGTTATGAGATGGCAAGATCAATATTCGTCTTTGTATTACTGTAAGCAGTATCACCAAAGCACATTTTTTTTTAAAAAAACCCACATAAATTGTAACTAAGAGATCATTCGCTAGCTAGTTTAAATTATGTTAAAAAAACTATATATGTGAATTATGTGGTGTTGATTGCACATACATGATACATATAATCAGAATAAAAGAAGATTAATTAATCACTGGTCTAGCCGCTCTTGTTAACGATATCTTCAGAAGCTAATTAGATAAGTCTAATTCCTTTTCCGTTTATAAGAGTTACATATAAATCTACCTCCTCCATTTGTTACAATCGATTGTGGGGAGAGATTTAATAGCCTTCTTCTCCTTTGTGGAGTATGAAATTTTATAAATTTCATCTGTTGCGGAGAGATTTTTAACCAACAACTGTAGTTACATCCAAAAAATACAAACTCATGATCTCTAGATTTGCGCGCTTGTTGTGAAGCTCGGAAGATTAAACCTCTTCACTTTTTATTTTTAGAAAATTTTATATTAATTTTCTCTGGCTGAGGCCGGGAGAGATCGCTCTCACCATTCTCTTCCGACATAAAGATATATTTACTACCGCATTTCTCCTCTACGGAGTTTTCAACGATATCAACCGAATGGTTCAAGTGTTATGTTCGGTTTGAATAGCTCAAAGTGCTCGTAAAACAGCAAATCTCGTCCAACAATCACATTGATCTCTACGAGATCCTTTATGAAGTTTAACAATTGAAATGTGTAGTTTATTTGTCGTAAGTAGTTTTAACTCTTGTAGCCACCAAATTGGCCGCTTGTAATCCAAAAAGAGCTGCTAAAGCTCTATCTATTATAAGAATTTTCAAGTTTAATTAGTAGAGATACTTAATTAGTTTAAACAGAAAAAATCAAAATAAGGAAAGATCAATCTCTGGTTTTGCTTCCATGTTTGGTGGAAATGTGATAAGCTGGACGTCATGAATTCAAAAAGTAATAGTCCTATCACCACAAAAGTAATTTTACTGAACCAATGAAAGAAGCTAATTGTCCTTATTTTTACTGATCCAACAAGACTACAAAGTATTTTCAAAAATCGCCGAATATAATAAAGAATAACGTGCATCACGCAATTACGGGCAACAAACACTGGTGTCCATATGCATTCTATTCGATATGATTGCTTATGGACTATATAAAGTCTTTAAAAGGTTGACATCATGCTCATTTTTGAAAAACCAAAACTCTTCCAACTAGCAGGTTCAATGAGCTTTTGGATTTGTTGAAAGTCTTTGGAGATTGGGTATTACATCAGGAATACAAGTTACATAGATGAACTGAGGCTGCTGGCGTTTCCTAACCAAGTTGGAGTTTCATTAAGAAAATATATTGGTTGCTATTCTGAACAAAATCTTATAAGTTCGTAGAGAATAGAATCTTTGTTATTTTCCCTTCAAAGCTATCGCCATTGTTTGTTGAATCAATACCTTTATGTTAATTCATTTGTCTACTCCATAACTAAATGGGTCATATTTTTCAGGAATCTGTTGTTTGGTTGTAATTATTGCATCAACAAAATCTGATGTCTGCATTCAGTGTTATGTACTTTGTGGGTTTAAACGAAATTTTTAAAATTGAGCCTTTAGTTAAATAAAAAAAATCTATTATACAAAATGTGATTTTTTTATCAAAGTATATATTATATTCAGTTTAGCAAAAAACATACTTTTCCTATTTTCATATAAAACATATTATTTAGATATAATATCAAAATAGTTATTGTAATAACATTACTATTGAACATTAAAGTATATCATGATTACCAATAAATTATTTCATGTTGTGTTTAATATTATTAGTGAACTATTAAAACTACAATATATTTCATAACATTTTTCCTTTTTTTTTTTTTTTAATTCATGTTCTCTTTCTTTCTTTTAGTGAGTTTTTTCATTTATTTCAATTATATGTAGCTCATATTTATTAAATGTAGTAATTTTTATATTATACTATATTCACCTATTAAATGATTATTTAAAATAAGTTTTAATGTTAAAGAGTTTTTGTTTAGTTTACTTAGAAAAGTTCCAAATTATATATATAATTTAACCAAAACTCAAGCTGCAAACTCTGTATCAAAACTGGATAATTGAATTCTAGTCCCATTATTTTAAACCTATTCCAGATTAGACTATACCGGCTATGGGCAAAGATACGACAAATACATCACAGTAATTTTAAGTTGTTTCGCTAAAATCTGTTTTTAGGTAAAACCGTAAAACTACTGGAAGTTTGTGTTTTAAGAGTTTTCCAAAAAAGGATGTTTTGGCAAAAGATATAAAGGATATAGCATGGCATAACTTAGTAAAGCAATAATGGGTTCTTTATCTAAAAGCCCAATACGATTAATGTTTGAATGTTGTTGTGGGTTTATTCTGCTGACTGGCCTCATTGGCACCATTTCTACAAGATATTCGTCAATATAAAAGACTATAGACTTTGAAGACTTCGAAGATTCCTACATATCCACTGGTGACGACGTTGCTACGGTGAAGAGCGGTTGGGACGAGTATGTCATTACATACAACTAACGTTTCACTAATCTATCGACTTTATATAAATGTTTCACTGTTTGGAATGCGATTGAGATTGGCTAACCTTAGTTCTGTTTGTTTTGCTCTTTGTATTTTGATTTGTGACACATAACAGTCAAGTAAACCACAAAACATTCCCATAAAACACTCAGTCTCGTTAGAGAACACAGAGATCAATACAGAAAAGTGGAAGGTGGAAAAAAGTAAGGGGCTGGGGAAAAAGCGAGGCCACCAACCCTAACATTATTGCTGATATTGACTTTTCCGAAGTCATAGTCACCAACGTAATAGATGCAGTTTGGGGATAGGCCATACAAGCTAGCCTGAAGACAAAAAGGTTCGCCCTTGGAGGAGAGAACAATACAGACATCTCCAATGTGGTCGACTTCCACAACGACTATATCAAATACATAGTACACCATAAAACGCTCCCAAACCGGCATCCGGGTCTTCTCGCAGCATCGTGTGTACCACTTAACCATCATTTTTTGACCAGTGGGTGAGTCCACCAAGTGTTCGCTCCTGCAAGACATAGAAATCCGCTCCCACTGCGACTGCACAAGCTCATGACAGGTAAGCGACTTAAAGTTCTGCTCTTCGTGTTTTTCAAGATCCCAAGATCCCATATGTGAGCCTCCAGAACCCAGCATGCGGAACATCTTACCTTTGTTTGAATACATTACTCGGGAGGAGAAGAAGCCTGGGTCTTGGATTCTGATGTTGACCCACTCA
>OVBI01002027.1:0-25128 GCA_900406495.1 Sisymbrium altissimum | reverse complement strand
GTATTACCTTTTCTTTCAGTTCAGTTATAGCTATCTGCCATTGGATGATAAGAGAATGTTGATTTAGATAACGTTTAAAAGGTATTATACTGTTCATGAAAGGTAAAAGAATCAGTCTATGTATCGTCATACTGAATGCTGCTGCACCGCACCTTTATTTAACTGTGATGGGATATATTTTTGACGATGGAAATTTAAAGTAAAAGATGCAAAAAGAAGAGAGAGAAAAAAAAAAGAGAGGACAAAAAGAAGTAACATGGAAAAAGAAAAAGGATGGTTCTTTTTACCTGTTTAGAGTATTGTTGAAGTAGCAAATCATCTTGTAGAGAAAATAGTAGTTGGAGTACCTCTTGGTTGTCTTGATGAGTCTCCGTGTTAATGTTTCTAAGCCTTTGATAGATTTTTTCCTCTTTAGACATGAAAACAGAGAAGCAACATCAGAGATGAGCATTGCATACAATTAGTTGAAGCGAGCTAGTGCTTTTGGAACTTACCTATTTGTGTGCTGCATTCTTCTACTTGCTTGCTGAGACGGGTATGCACGTTGCGCAACTGATATCCCAAACTAGAAAGTTCCCCTGCTGCTCTCCTTGATTCGGTTGCCTGAGTATTTCAGAGAATTCCTAGCATGAGAAAACTCAATGTTGAAATGCAAACATGACAGGAACAGTTTCTTTGCTATCTTTTTTATTTTGTGGGGATCTGCACCTGTTGAGGCTGCTTGAAACAAAACAAGGGTAGAAAAATGCACCTGTTGGGGCTGCTTGAAAAAAGGGATCTGCTGCAGGCATGCAAGTGCACTCTTGACGACCCAGTGAGTAGCCAGATGGATGTTAGACATGGTTTCTCCCACAATGTTGTTGTCTAGCTTTGCTTGTTTAAATGGAAGTCTTTCAAACTCAATGATGCATTTAGTTACGTCCACCAGAACCTCAACGAGCAAGCTTAGAGAGTTTAACCATGGTCTGAACTTGGTTCTCTCAATAGGCAACTGGTTGAGTGTTGCAATTGATGCTGCGACGGGATCAATGGAGGCTAGATGAATTGGTAGTAGTAATCCTCCATATGTAGCAGCAAGGGCTCCAAGTACTAACACAGCTTTTGCATCCCATCTGTATTCTTTCAGAAGATCAAACAAAACCATTGTTCTTGTCTGGATCTCATTTTCCCCCATGCATTGCCAAAGCATCTGCATCCTCAAGACTTTCAAGATTTCCGGGTCCACAAGCATTTTTTGCAGGAAGGATAATTTGAGAAGGAAGCTATGATCTGTTACCTGAACGGAGATTCTGGAGATAGCGTATGGTAGTGTTTCCTTTGATTCAAAAACTTCAATGTTGGTCATACAATTCTCTGTCATAAGCGGCTTAGAAACCTGAAAATTAAGTTGCATTTGTTATTGGCAAGCATCCAGACAAGTTTCTGAAGAATAGAAGAAGCCCAAGGGATGGAGAGCTAACATCACTTTGCAGAACAAAGCTCAAGATGGTTTCTACTTCTTGAAGCAGCATTTCGGAATCAATCCAGCGACCGTCTGGATCATGGGTACGAAGTAGCTGGTCAATGATGATGTCTTCATTCAAAGCAGAGATGATGCTTGTGGTATTCATGGTAATAGTTGTGTTGAAAAGACTACTTTAAATTTGGAGTTACTAATTACAGAAGATGTCTTGTCTTGTCTCTTGGTTTGCGTGATCAGATATAAGTAGGGTCTCTGAAACTGAGGATTGTTGAACAATCTGACTGGAATCTTATACAAAGATTTGAAATCATGCCTTTATCTTTCCGGTACAAAATATTCATTTCTTTTTCTTTTTCACGCTGGTTAACCAAATGAATGAATGGAGAGGATAACCGGACAGCTTAACCTAACCATAAATGTAGACCTGAAAATTGATTGATTCTCATAAGCCTGGCAAGCTTCTAAGTTGTAAGAACAAGTCGCATTCATTAAAAACTAAAAAAAGACTTGCATTCAGGGGAAAGTATATCTTAACTTCTTACACAATGAACAGTTAAAAAGTATCACTCTGAAAAGCATCAAAGACGATTAAAAGTAAAAGGCAATCTAGTACTAGGCACTGAAGTGGAATGTGTACTCTCTTTGATCAAAGTTCAAAGCTTATGACACAATGAATCTTCCCTTGTACCGTTTTTTGTTAAAAGTTCGTTAATACGACCCATAAGATGTCAATTTGTATAGTGAATCAGGACCAAATTACGGCTCCTTTGTTGAAGACTACAGATTTGATACAAGAAAGGTATATATGTTGTTTGAGACATTTGTACATACATTTTGGGAACGAACATTCATTAAGACTCTTCAAATCTGCCGTTATATCGTTTTTCGTTGAAAGTCGATTTATACGACCCATAAGATATCAATTAGTTCAGTGAATCAAGAACATTACGGCTACTTTGTTGTAGACTATGGATTTGAGACAAGAAAGGTATAGATGTTGTTTGAGACATTTGTACATACATCACGGGAACGAACATTCAGTAAGTCTCTTCAAAGAAGAAAGATTAAATTCTTATGTACAAAATCTGTAACAATACGAGCCTGTTGCAGCGGAATCAAAGATCCTTTATTTACTTACATCTCTCGCCTGACGATAGAGTCTGCTGTGTGTTTTTCATGTGCAATGAGAATGCAAAACTGAACAGAATTATCTACAAAGCTTTGAAACAAGCCGTGATTGATCGAAATAATCATCCAACGGATTATTCCACTCAAAGTAGAAACAAATGTAGGACACTGGTCATAACTCCTCCACCATTGATGAGATCTAGTTCGAAAACTCACTCGAGCATTGCTCTGAGAGATGTCAGAGCAACTCGGTTTTCTTCAACTCTTGAGAGAGTTATCTTAATAAAGCTTGATACGAACCGAGATTGAGCTTCGGCAAATAGGACAAACATGGAGGTCTTCCCCACAATCTGAGCAAGTCTGTGTAATAAAGAAAAGCAAAGGAAAGTTTAACAGTTTTGTCTGAAGTGTGATCATTAGGTAACTCGGGGATAGTTCTAAGACCGGAAATGTACCTGATGACCACAATTGAAAGCCATGTTCTTTGGTATCACTAGACATATTGGACAAAGCTGGCCATCATTACGAGCATTTGGAAGTGGTGCAGCGGCGGCAAGACCACTATCATATGGCTGTGGTGTTCTGTTCTGAAAGCTGGTTGATCGAGAAGTTCTGGGACTATTGCGCATAGATTGAGTAGCATAAGTTGGTGGTGGAAGTGCAATCCTGTTTGGACAGTTTCCAGTTCTTCGTCTGCGAATTCAAAACAATGGAAAGAGATTGATATCAGTTCATAACTTGCCGCAGAGACAGAGATTACAGTGATGATGAACTCATATCTCTGAAATTACTCACCCTAGTAATCCAAGCTCAAGGGTGGCTTTGTACTGAGATGGGATTTCCATCAACGCGGAAAGCGCAAACTCTGCCTCTTTTCTTGCTGGATCAATGTTCTTTGACATTATATCCGTGAAATTCACAAACTGAAATTATTTAAATAAAAAAAGAGACAAAAGCTGTTAATCTGATTCATTTGCCATGACAAGACAAGGATCTAAACTATTGTAGAAGCTTATATGGTATTATTACCTGGAAATTGTCAAAGGCACGAGCGGGGATGTTGTCATCAAACTGTCTCATGGTGTCCCAAGGGCCATCTCCGACACCAACAAGAACTATCGACAAAGGATACTCACTGCAACACAGCAACAGGAATACATCATAAATTTAGAAACAAATTAGATATCAACAAGAGAATAAATATGGATTTTTCCTCTCAAGAAATGGTATTTATTACCTTGCTCTAACAATGGCGTCAATGGTCTGCTGCTCTTGTGGACTGACTGCCCCATGTTCTGTATCAACACTTCTTGTCACCTAACACAATAAAAAGCTCGAACGGTAAGTATACAAATGTCTGAGAATGTTCATAACTGAACTCAAATACGGTTCCAACGCAGTCTTCTTTACCTGTCCATCAGCGATTATGAGAAGAACATGGTACTGACCACCACTTTCTTCCACAATTGTCATGGCCCTTTCGATGATGGGTGCAAAAGATGTCGGACCTGTTACAGAACATCCAAAAGATCAAGAAAAAGTAGAGCAAGAGTAAGAACACAAGGAGAAGAAAAGGGACTCTTAATCTCACTCAACCTGCAAGGCGAAGCTGGGGGACAATATCTCTGTAACACATGAGAACTTCTTCAAACCCGTTACAGACTGTATCATTGGGATTGAAACTAAAGACATCCTGATCATGTGTTGTTGCTGTATAAGTCAAAACCGAAGAAACCAACCTTAAAATCTATAATCACAGGCAAAACAACAAACTTAACAGTTAAATGAGAAAAAGGCCGAGTCTTTGAGGTTGTTACCATCTCCGAATCCATAACATGGGATCAAGTTATCTTCATCGAAAACCGATAAAGTCTTTCCAATGATGGAAATAGCTTGCTGATAAGGGTTTGGAGTTGTTCCAATGTAATGCAGGCTCTTCCTACCAAATGATCTTGCCCCTAAACCAGATCACCAGAGTCAGCTTTCAGATCAGAACAGCATTTACTTAAACCTACACTCAAACATTGGCCACATAGACAGAGATAACTTCTCAAACCTGTCCACTCGTTGCTCTTGGTGACATCAATACCAACAATCAAATTCGAGGACTCCAAACCGGCGTGTGAAAGCGCAGAAGTAACCTATTGAGAGAAATGAAATCAACAAAACACCAATAGAGAGAGAAAACTCACACAAACCAAAACTCAAAAACTACACAAAAGAAGTGAGTCAAAACCTCATCGATGGAGCGGTAATTATCACCAATCCGTGAATACTTCCTCTCAAGATTCTTCTGAGTTTGCCATCTAGGATTGTAGGAAGGGGTAGGACTTGCAGATGGATTGTAGGACGGGGCAGGACTTGCAGATGGATGGCTTGGTGTGTGATAGGAGCTGTTCTGATCTCCATAATGCCCCCAAGAAGAAGTAGACGAGCTCGCAGAGGGGCTACGAGAATACCTCCGACTGTTTCCACCTCTAACCGAGTCTTTTGAGCTACTTCCTCCCATCACAGAAAACCAAACCCAGAACAAGATAACCAAGACAATCGCCTGCAACACTTCAAGAAGCATATGTCTAAAAAATTCAGACAACAAAAGCACCCTACTTTATGAATGATCCACACACACAAATATATATACTCAGACAGCTTATTGACTTTAGTTTTCTGATGGGTTCTGAGAAATCAATGGGAAGACTTTTAGACGAATCTCAATTTTGTTTTTTTCCTATCAAAGTCTTCTCCTTTCCCATAGTTTAAATCCGTAAATTTCACAGTGATTACATAAATTAAACTAATATTATCAGACAGTCACTTTCAAAGAGGACTATAGGCATCGCCGTGAACTACAAGGAAACTCTGATGAGAGATTTTCCGGCGAAGAAATGATAAATTAACAGGAAACCCAAATCAAGAAAGCTACAGGACTTGACTGATTCAAAACATCGCTTTGGTTTCGAAATTTCCCATTGGAGTTTTAAAACTAAAGAAAGGATCACAATTTGTAAACGTTACCTGCAAAATGCAATTGAATCCGACAAACGATTTCTTTATTTTTATTTATTTTTCTTGTGAAGTTGATTTTCAGTAGATAGAAGATATTTAGATTTTTTATATGTACGAAATACAATCGTGCCATTTATATACGTATCTGTTTCAGGCTTATATACAGTATTTTTCTTTTTAAGTCTGACCGATAGTGTGCATCTCTTGGATTTTGATTTCATAATTGATTTCCGGTTTAACTTTCTATAGAATGGAACCGGAAAACTGATGGTATTAAGGAAAGTGTAAATTACAATAAACCCCTATAATTTCTCTGAAACCAATTATGGATGAGATTTTTTTTGATTTTTTAACAATAGACATTAGTAACAAATTATTCTTCTCGTTCACATCATTTCTTTCATAATCTAGGTGTTATTCATTTGTTCATTTAGAAATCTGTATGGGATTTATAAATTTAGGCAAAATATTCTAATTTTTAAATCTAATAATAAATATGTACAAATCCGAGGGTTTCCCTTCGAATTTGAATCTTTGTATTTTTAACAAATAAATTCATTCAAATCCACTCAAATTCATTATAAAATCAAATCCATAAATAAATCATTATGATTGAATAACACATGATTTTAATTAGGATTTATAAATCTTAAAACCAATAACACATGATTTTAACATGGATTATAAAATTATGAAACCAATAACACTAAATTTCTTTCAAATTTTTAAATCCATTAAAATACATAAATCAATAACCCCCAGGCATTCAATTTGTTAGTTGATTTTATAATAGTTTTACTTTTAATAACACTTAACATTGTTTTCTGAGATTTAATAAGCTAATATTAATATATAAATATATATAGTTACAAAATAATTTGTACTTGTCATTAATTTGAAGTTTATATATCAAAAAAGTTATGTGATATAGTGATATCCAGTCACATAATTTTTAAGATATATATTTATTTAGAATGATTTTATTGGATCGTTTCATTGAATAAACTAAACCATACTTATTCTTCAGAGACCAATACAACATTTAAGAGCATATTTTCTTCCACAGCTAAATTAATCTATCATGATAACATTTCAATTAATTTTCAAACAAATCTCATTTTACAATAAAAATCACCTATACAATTTAGGAGAAAGAAAACAATATATAAATAAAAGTTTTATGTGTATCCTCTTTTCATCCCCTTAAAATCTGAATAAAACTAATATTCAGTTTGTACCACCACCCTAGGATAATCAGTTAATGGAAAAGTCAGATTGGTTTTTTTGGGTTAAAATATTGACTATATTAGTATTTAAAATTATTTAAGCTGACCAAAGGCCCAGTCTTTTTTTTTTGTGTGCAACCCAACCTTATTGGAGTTGATCTAATCAAATAAGAACCGAACCCAACAAAGAAACCCAAATGCCAGATTATACTGCAGAATTGGCCGATTTCAGACCCAACTAATGAGCATGTTCTCGTGTCTTCTACGAAATTGAAGATGGAGCTGCGACATGCAGATGAACGAAGATAGATCATGGAGTAAACAAAAATCCAAATTGTTTTATTAAAAAAATATTTAATTAACAAATAAAAGTTGTACCACCTAGATATATTTTGTACCACCACAATTTGGTTAGTTTATTTTGTACATTCACTCTACACTGTGTACCATCATCCATTTTAGTTGCCAAAAAAAATACTATCCTGCATTGTTTTTTTATAATGCTTTCTTTACCATCATGTTAATTGGTTACATAGTAGTTAGCAATATTTATTTTGTACAATCACTCGAAACTAATAATCAAAGCCATATGTCTACTACTATTAGTGATATCCCAACCACTTTTTATAATGAAAAATATACAAGACGAATTTTATTATTTTTTCGTTCTTTTTCGGGTACGAATTGTCAAGACTCAATACATAATGGAAGCACAGAAAAACTAAAACAAGTAAATAAAAAAAGAAAACTGTTTTTTACTTTTTAGCCGGGACACTCGAGTGTAACCGTCAGCTATGACGAAACAGAAACTACTTTAAAATTATTTAAATATGATTTCCCAAGTCTCTTTCCGACATTATGGGCTCTAAAGAATCAGTAGTCGAATCGAATATGCTTTTGATTTTTGTCCTCGAAAATCATTTTCAATTTTAAGAGAAACAAGAAAAGGTTTTATTATGGAAATGGAGGGGGTAGGTTGAAAGAGAAAGCGATATACACGTGCCTCTATCCTCCCAAACTCCCATCTAGATTGGTCACTCTAGAGGCGGCCTCAAATTACGTTCATCGTATCTTCTCCATTTAACATCAATCATCAATTGATCCAAAACATTTCGTTTTTCATTTTTGCAATCTATTTTGTTAACTCATACTAATATAGTAATATATAGCCGCTCTGTTTGAAATCGGTTCTTCTGTTGACTAGGTCGTGATCATTGACTGAACTCACACTCGCCCACTCTTCTAAATCAAACCATTAATTATTAAAACAAAATATCACTCCACAAAACCAAATTAAGGTCTCTGATTCTACATGATCAATGTAAATATAATTCCCACTAGCAATTTTTTTGCATTTATCAAAATCATATTGCAAATTATGGAAAACAAATTCATATTATACGTAGGATGAAGAATCTTTGTAAAGAATTCTGTTTATGAGGAAATTAGCCTAAATGATTAGAATTTAATTAATATATACATGTGGTATTAAAAGTATGGATTATATGGTGTTGTATTTTTGTAGACACGTTGGAAAAAAATAGGTGCTGCTATCATTTTTTTATTTAGAGTATCCAAATATCCGGGATATGTGCACACCCTCGTCAAAAGTTAAAACATATTTGTAAACGTTAGATTAACCGACAGACCAATATATGGAGATCATTAGTAATTTAGTACTCTACAAGTCTTCATCAACTACATGGTACATTTTATCCAAATGTTCAAAGCATTAACTATAATCAACTCAGTTGGAATTTGCGTAAGCATCCAAGTACGTTGGATTTGATTTGGACTAAATAAATAAATCAATGCAAGTTGATTATTGACTATACCAAAGTGATACTTTTCTCGCCGCTATATATATTTTTTAAAAACAAATTTCAAATAAAAAACTCAAAATGATGTAAATGTTTACCACTTTTTTTTTTTTGAACGACATGTTTACCACTTTTTTACTGCTTAACTTGCATGCACCAACCTTCTTCTTTTCGTTGAAGATCTATTAGAGATTCGACCCCAACTTTCCAAGGGGTCAAAAAAAATCATTGTGATTTTCTATCTCGATGTTTATTAGGTCTCAATTCCACAGGTTATTCCCTTTATTTTTAATATTATTGAAGGAAAACTCGTTTCTGCTGCTTGCCAAGCTTTTTTTGGTAAGTAACTATAAAAATCTGTTCCTGCTAAAGAAAAAAAAAAGGAGATGCGCAAATGGACCCAGGGAAAAGAACAAAACAAAAAAACAAGGAGATGCGCAAGAAAAATTGTAATTAACCACTAACAGCCACGACTGTCCAATAAGACAGCTACTTTTTCTAATTGCCATCGTTTCCACAAGCTAATTTTAAAATGATATAACTATTTTAAAATTTTTAGTAGACCTTACAATAAATTCTTATTTTAAAAGACGGACAATCTTTTTTCTTATAATCCCTGCAAGAAAGGGTTGATAATAAAAAAAAATGCAGGAAATAATCCTTTTCAAGGTTTCATCGACATTACACAAATTCTCACTTGATAAACTACGAATACTTCAACTGAATATTTCCATACTTCCAGCATCACATTTTTAAAAAATAGCATCATAGTTATTTTTCCTTCTAGTGATTTCAAGTGTATAAAACACAGTATGTAGAAACAAGTTAAGAAAATAATATAATCTTAAAATAGTTATATAAATTTTCGTGTCGACAAACATAGTGAAAACATTTAAAAAAGTGAGAGAGAGAGAGAGAACAATAATTTTGGCGCGTTGCAGAAAGCTCTATACTTTTATAATTGCCATTCTCTCTCCAATGAGTTTTTGAAGATTTTTTGAAAGAATCAATGCAAATGGTTGGACAAAAAAGAATTGAAGCTTAAAATAGTGTATACAATGAAACACATTTAGAAACCAAATAGAAAAAATAATAACAAGAACATTAGTTTTGGCGCGTTATAGAGAATACTTTATAATCGCCATCCTCTCTCGGTCGCGTGGTTCAAGGAGCTTTCCTCTGATCATCCATAAATATCTCTCTCTTTCTCTCTCCCTTCTCTTCTTCTACTTTCTTCCTTCCATTTTCTTTTCTTCATTCCCCTTGTAACGGAACATGAACACTTCATCCTCGTTGAGAGTCATTGCTTGTCCTCCTCTTATTTCTACCTCAAGACCAACTGTAAAAGCTTTCCCTAGCCCTAGGTTTTCTTCTAAACTCCCTAACAAGATCAGATGCATGCACGATTCCAACAACATCAATCTTAACTTCGGTTCGAAACCGAATCCAAACGCTCCAAAACACGACTTCCCTGTTTCTTTCGCGACGGTTTCCGTCCAAGCTCCCTTGGGAACAACAACAACAACAACCTCTGCCGACAAGCTTCGACTCCTCGTATCCGAGTTCCGGTCCTTAACCGAACCGATCGACCGAGTCAAACGTCTCTTGAACTACGCATCAGCTCTGTCCCCACTTGACGAGTCGTCTCGTGTCCCGGCGAACCGTGTCACGGGATGCACGACTCAGGTATGGTTAGAGATCAAGATGGACGAGTTAGGTAGGATGAGATTCAAAGCAGACAGCGATTCAGAGATCTCGAAAGGGTTCTGTTCTTGTCTTATCTGGATCCTCGACGGTGCTAAACCAGAGGAAGTGATGGGCGTGAGAAGCGAGGACTTGACGGAGATGAACGTTGGTGTTCACGGGAAGGTCCAATCGAGAGTTAACACGTGGCAGAACGTGTTGATGAGTATGCAGAAACGGACCATGGCTCTTGTTGTTGATGATGCTGACGTGGCGCACCGGGAAGGTGACAGAGCAGCACCGCATCAGCATGATCTTTTGTTTGATTATGTTAATGGAAGAAGTTACATGGAACCTTCTAAGGTCCGTCATGATTACTCCATTTCGCTGCTTCCTTTGGATTATGATTTTACGATATGAAATGTTTGTTGGGGGTTTCTTTAGAATGTTTTTGTAAATCCTTCTGGAACATAAATTGAAGTTTGTGTTTCAGTATTTTGCAAATTTAAAGTTTTGAGGATAATTAACCACCTTTTGGTTAGTAAGAGTAAAAACATAATATGGTGATGGGTTAAAGACCAAACAAGAGAAACCCGGATCCTCTTCCACATCCAAGTCTTATTATTTGAGAAGACTTTTAGTCGTTGGCTAATCAGAACCGTCTGTTGAAGTCAACAACACCAACACAGCATCATAATTCTTATTCTTAGATGATGTTTGATACTCTTAACTTTTCTTCCATTTATGTTCCACAAAAAAATTTATCACTTTCTCATGCAATCTTGAGGTGAGGAGTTTAGATTCATATAAAAAGAATGAGGAACCAAAGATTGGTCTGAAAATTAGAGTTATAGCTAGACACAAAGATGTAGAAACTTGCTAGGATTTTTGCGGAGATGAAGTTCTCATTGGTCCATTTCCTCGTTACTACATGACATTATCGTGTGGACTCAAGCTGCATCAAATATTCGAGATTCTTCCGTTTTGATTTGCTTGTCTCAAAATTCAAGGTTATGCAAAATGACTATATGAAATGGGCATTTTATGTCGTGAATCTTAGAGATGCTGTCCGATCATTGGGTTCCAAAGATAGACTTTGTGACAATCAACCAGCTCAAATGGGCTTCACTCTATTTTCATTCGGCTTTTATGAGCCTGATTTCACATATGAGATGATCCAACACCGATGGTTCTGTTGTTTTACGATTATCCAGAACTTTCGAATAGAAGAGATCGAAGCATATATAACATATTTTGCACAATCCTAGTTTTAGCATGTTTTGTCAAATTCTAGACATCCCACTAAAATACTAACCGATCCGTCTCTAACTTCTAACTTTAAAAATATGGTTTTATGAATATAGGTTCCAAACACAATAAAAATTGAAACAATGGACTATATCGTGGACACTTTCAAACACAATGTATAACAAAACAAATTAACTTGGGTATTCCGATTTCATTTTAATTTTCGACCAATTGTTTTGGACACATATATATATATATATATATATATATATCTTATTTCGATTATTAGATGAACTTGAACTACCATCACACCACCTCAATTATTTCAAGAATTTTTTTTTTTTTTTTTATCCTAAAAGCCCCCTTTATTATTTCGAAATTTTGCAAAATATTTAGTATTTACTAACTAATTCATATTTTCTTCTTAATTTTACTGTTACTTATGAATCTCTTCGGCAATAACATGTAAAATATTTAAAAATTATTAAAAATAAGATAAAAAAGATTAGTCTATATATTATAACTATAAAAATATTGAAAACAGATATTGACTTCTATAAAATAAAATGAATGAAAAAAATTGATTTAGTCAATTTCAGTTATAACAACATTTAAAACGAATTAAGACTGATACAAGATGAGTTAAATGAAAGGATTATTCAATTTGACTTTCAGTATTATATATATTTTAAAATAATTGTAAATTAGATTACTTAATTTCTATGGCACTTAATTCTATGTTTTTTCCTCTAACATTTGCAATTTCTGGTTTTAAAAATTAAAATAAATTTATGAATTTTTTTTGGTTTGTCAACAAAAACAACAACATATGGATAAATTTATGAATTTTTTAAAAATACAATAAGAGCATATTTTAATTTTTTATTATACGGAAATATAAATATGAGTTACAGTCCATATTTATTATAATAAATCTGAGTCAGCGTCAACCATGCTAACATTTTTATGTTCGGTTACAATCCATACACCATATATATATATCTATTTTGTTTTTTGTTTTTCTTTCTCCCATTTTCAGTTTCGTCATTTGAATGTTTGAAAACGAACTTTCTTCGTGTTTGACTGACCCAAAAACCCTAAAGCGTCTATACTTTCCCATTGACTTTTTCCGCTCACATTTTGTAGCCGTTGTTGCTCTGTGCCAAGACCAAATATGTTTACACTAAGCTCAGGAGAAAAAATGGCAACTTTTTCTTCTGCCATGGAGAATATACTAACCTCGAAGACACCCTCGAATCTTTCACCTTTGTCGGTCCCAAAGCTGTCGTCTTTGAAGAGAAAGAGACCTCCTCAGATAGAAATCCCCAACATCCTCCAAGAAATTCAAACTGATAACCTCAGATTCAGAGACTCAGCTCACCAAAACGACGCCGTGTGCTACGGAGGAAACGGTTTTGCTGTTTTCTCCAGCAAAGGGAAGAAGAAGTTCATGGAAGACAGTCACAGAGTTGCTCCTTGTTTCGCTGGAAGCTCAAATAAGGTATCTTTCTTCCCCTTCGGATTACTTGTAGCCTTGTAGGAGATCTTGTGTTAATGAGTTGAATTGATTTGTAGAGTTTCTTTGGAGTTTATGATGGTCATGGAGGTGGTAAAGCAGCAGAATTTGTAGCTGAGAATTTACATAAAAATGTTCTTGAGATTGTGAAGAGTTGCAAGGAGAAAGGGGAGAAAGAAGAAGCCTTTAAAGAGGCTTACTTGAAGACCGATTGTGATTTTTTAAAAGAGGTAACTTTTCTTCCATATTAAAGACAATAAGCCTTGAACTTGCCATGAGTAAATGAACTTACTGGTAACAAGTTAACAACAAATGTAGGGTGTAGTGAGTGGTGCTTGCTGTGTCACTGCTTTGATACAAAATCAGGAGATGATTGTCTCGAATTTAGGAGATTGTAGAGCTGTCCTGTGTCGAGGTGGAGTCGCTGAGGCTCTTACAACTGATCACAGAGCTGGAAGAGATGACGAACGCAAAAGAATCGAGAAAGAGGTAAGGTTTTGAAGAAATTTGTAACTTTAGCTATATGTTAGCTTTGGTACATCTCCTGACATTTGCTTGTATAGGGAGGTTATGTTGAGTTTCATCGAGGGGCATGGCGTGTTCATGGAATACTAGCTATTTCCAGAAGCATTGGAGATGCACACTTAAAGAAATGGGTTGTTGCTGAACCGGACACAAGGATACTCGATTTGGAAGAAGATATGGACTTTCTTGTCTTAGCTTCTGATGGACTTTGGGATGTAGTTAGTAATCAAGAAGCAGTTGACACTGTGTTGCATGTTCAAGCTCAGAGAAAGACACCTAGAGAAGGCCAGGACGAGAACTTGATCAAGGGGCTTGTCAATGTAAGTCCATCTTCAAAGCTTCGACGAGTTTCGCTTGTCAAGCAAAGAAAAGAGTTGTTGCCAATTCAATCTCCCAAATGTGCAAAAGCCACAAGTTACTACCCCTCAGAGAATGAATCACCTCACCATGAAATCGGAAGTCCACCTTCAAAGTCACGGAAGATCACAGCGTTTATACGAATAAAGATGAAGTCCGAGTCTTCTTGGGCCAAGGCGGCTTGCAAAGAGCTCGTGAACCTGGCCGTGAGTAGAGGTAGTATGGATGATATCACAGTGGTGATTGTAGATCTCAACCACTACAAATGCTGAAAAACCTTTATCACACTTTATCTACATATGCTTGTATTATATGATGTTTCATATCCTTTGCAGAGAGTTGAATGATTATGTAAAGTCTTGTTGACAAATGACAATGATGGAACCTATCTCACCAATAGTCTTATTGCATTCTCAATAAAAGTTCATATCACAACTGAAACACAGAAGTCTCAGTTTTTGGAACAAACTTGTTCCCTTTCTCAGAAATAATAGAAACAAACTCATAAAAGAAGAAGAAAAGCTTCGCTCGTCAACTTCTTGTTGTCACTGTTGCCTGTGACAGGCCTTGCTCAACCCTGTTGCAATCTTATCGAAGATGAATTTGTTAGCAGCCTGAGTGTAGTGCACACCGTCCCACACGACAGCCTTGTCAGGCTCATCGCACGGCTTTCCAATGTAAATCTCTTTGCCTTTCACAGTCACCTTCTTCCCACATCCAATGTTCTTGTTGTAATTGTACTTCCCTCCATGACCACAACATGAAACCAACGATCTCTTGAACCCGTGACCCTGAGCGTGAACAAACAGCTCATGTTTAGCAGAGTAAACATCTACGTAAGTGATGGCGGCTTCAGACAAGGAAGTTCTAAGCTCGATAACAGCTTGTTTCAAGGCGTTGTTGAAGCGTTGAGCCAGATGGTTCAAGGGAGAGGCACATCCGTTTGAATCAAAGTCTGATGCTTTAAGCGGAAACCATTCAATCACATACGCTAAACAACCGATAGGTCCTGTGTTATGAATCCAGAAGTATCTCCCTCCTTGTTTGTAAATATTCTGTCACCAAACAAAAAAACCACATTTATGATGATCACCTTTTAAGCAAAAGCATTCATTGGAACAGAGTATTAAAACAGAGATCCCAACCGTGACAGCATTCTTGAACTGGCTGATGATCTCAGGAACATCAACGGTTCCAACTTGTTCTACGGTTTTATTAGCGAAGTAACCAGCGGTGAGATCGTTTTGACCTATGTCAAAAGTGTACAACGCCTGAGAGAAACTGTCCGCTTCAGGCAGCATTGTCGTATAAATTCCTCCTGTGACATTTGACGTAGTGATGAATAATAATAATATACCATTTTTAACGTTTAGATAATATGAAAACAATATATTTGACCATTCAAAACGTTAATCAACGGTAGGTTTTGAATCATTCTTCCACTATATACTACGGATGCGTTCCAAAAGTATAACCAAAAAGAATGAAAAAAACCGTTACTAATATACTAACAGCAGCTTAGTCATTTGATTATTCCGCTGTTACACTATTTATCTAACATATCAGTCAAACACGTTATCTCGACCTTATCTCATGGAACACAATCAGTGAGTGATTGAGAAAGGGTCGTACCACGACTGCGAACAGTTTGGGATCTGTTGTGGAAATTAGAGAATTGTACGAACTGAACATCGAGTGAAAATGGACTGAAACCACTTTGACGAAGAGTGGAGTTGAGAGCTCTGATAGGAGATCCCGCCGTCGCAAAGTTGGCACCGTGGCTGAAGTTTGAACCAACAGAGTCTAGAAACGCGCTAAGATATGGCAGTCCAAGACTCTCCGCTGCGTCAAGAAAGAGAGACAAATCAGTAAAACGCTAACACAAACGCGTGAAGTTTGATAAAAGTATTTATATATTACCTATGAAGTCAATGACGAGGCGACCGTCGCAGTACCTCCCGGCGGGTGAGCCGAAGAAGGAAGAGCCATGAGGAGGACCAGCCTGGCCAAAAGCAGCGGAGAGACCGCCGGTGTCGGAGTTAGAGTCACCAAAGTTAAAGATTGCTGGGAAATGGCATTGAGCATGCGCTGATGATGATAGTGAAAGCAAAGAGAGAGCAAACAAAGAAGAAATGATTGACTTCATATTGGTAAAGCAGAACAAGTAAAGAAGGATTCTCTCTATAAAGTAACATAGTTTCAAGCATCCAACTCAGTCACGGGACTTTTATCCTCTATTAAGAATATAATAAAGAGTTAGAGATACGAACAAAAATACAAAAAAGTACGAAACTTGAAGAAAAATTCATATAGAAAGAAGAAAAAAACATTACATATATGTAAATGTAAAAAAAAAAAAAAGGCATATACGTAATTTGGAATTAATGAGAAGAATACATTTTTTTTCTTCACCAAATAGAAATTATATTCGTTCTTTCCTTTTTCTTATTAATATTTTTTGTTCAATTTTCATTTTTTTTCTTTCTATATGAAGAAAACATTACCCCCAACAAAAAGAAAATGAAGGTTGAGAAAAAGATTAGTAAGAAAAAGGAAATAATGAAAATAAATTGTATTTGGTCAAAAAGATGTTTTTATCATTAGTTCAATGTTTTTAAAATGGGGCTTTCTATTTTGAGATTATATATATATATATATATATATATATACACATAATAAATAGATTAAAAAATATAAAATAAGGTAATGTACTTTTAGGAATCATTGTATTTCTTTTAGTTATCTTAATCTCTGTTATTTATATTAAAAAATAGGATATATAAAGTTTAATTTTATAATAATTTTTAGAAATTCAATTAGAAAAATCTAAATGCAAGTAAATGAGAACTAATATACTTCAATGAAAAGCAAGCTTAAATTCTTTTTTTTTTTTTTGCAAAACCTACAAGCAAAAATCAATGTTCTTATGTCATCTTTATTATTATTATTTGTTTTAAACATAATTTCAAGTAATATCCTATTTTGTCTAATTGAACTAATTAAATTTTGAGGTATATTGGATCCGAGTGCTTTAAATAAAAATTAAAATTAGTAATTAATTCATGTTTACGTAGAACGATTTCTTTTATCAAAACTTAATAATGTTAACCAAATTTCTGTTGTAAAACAAAATATATAATTCATAAGCTCCAAACTAATATTAATTTTAACTTAAGAAAACAAAAAAAAATATAATGAAGAAGAATAAATAACTTAATAATTTTTTTGAAAAACTCT
This sequence comes from Sisymbrium altissimum, assembly GCA_900406495.1. Taxonomy (NCBI): domain Eukaryota; kingdom Viridiplantae; phylum Streptophyta; class Magnoliopsida; order Brassicales; family Brassicaceae; genus Sisymbrium; species Sisymbrium altissimum. Next base: position 7,920 of record OVBI01002027.1, on the reverse strand, counting down.
TACTGCTATTTATATATGAAACTGAGAACTTGTATTGGGTATTAACTCTATAACCCAAACAATTTATTCTGTATTGGGTATTAACTCTATAACCCAAACAATTTATTCTTTTATTGTTTTAAACCATTGTGGTCTCGACCTCAATTTTCTCTTGTAAATAAAACCGGTCTAAGTGTGAATTTAGACGATAATTTTTCAATTCACGTTATCATCTGAAAAAAAAGAAAAATAAAGGAACGGTAAAGATTACCATAAAAAATAAGTTTATGTTTATCTTGATTTAAGCAGTTGAGGTTTATCGTGTTCAAGAACTTTTTGATATGTTTCTATCGGTTTTCAAAAAAAAATCTTAATCTTTTCAAATTGTGATTACATGCTATAATTTCTAGAAATTTTTATAGAATTAATGTACTCTCTCTTCATTTCTAGTCTCAAAGTTGCAGAGCTTTTGAGACAATCTTCAAACACGAAAAAGGAGAAGAATAAGATGTATGGATCCCTGCAATAGTCATCAAACACGATTCTATAATCTTAACCACAATTTGATATTCGCGAACGATACCAAAGATTAAATCTAAAAAAGAAGAAGAAGAATAAATAGAAGATGATGAAATTTTTATGCTCTTGTCCTTAGAATCAAACAACCTTTACTTTGATTTCAAGAGATCCACGCAGGAGATGATTGAGGCACACATGCTTAACCATGACTGGAGAAGCCTCGAGAAGCTTCTCTTCAATATTTTGATAGTCAATGCCATCTTGAAAAACAAAACCATAAGCTGTGATATTCGTTGGAGAAGATGGAAGGTACCAGAAGCTGAGATATGCTTGAATAGACTAAATTCAATGTAATTGCTCTTCTTCTCTAACAAATGGAATTCTAGTTTTTCTCCCGCGTTTTCCTTTACCGAATTGAGTAAGCAACATGAGAACATTGTTTTTATTGTTGTTGTTCAGGTTGTTTGTTGGGTTAATCTATTGAAACCTAATGTTTTACTATTCTTTATTTGTAATTGAATTGAATTTTCTGAATTGTTTTGTAAGGTTTGATGTTCTTCAAGAGATTGATTGAAAGAGAGTGGGCTATTTTTGAATTTTCTGTAAGAATTTATGAACTGATGAGATATATTATTCGTTTGATAAAGATTTGTATATATAATATAAAATAGATTGGGCACGTGTCAATTTTGAAGTGAAAAATAAATATCTCAATAATATATGGTTTTGATTTTTGTTTTTTTTTTTAAAAAAAAGATATAATTATAGATCTTAAAAATATATACTACTCATTAATTATAACACTATCAAAATTAATTATAGGTGAAATTCATTATTGTCAATGAATAGTCGAACATATTGTTAGGTTAGTTAATATTGGAAAATTTTGGTTTAGTAATTGTTTTGATATGAAAATTGTTACCAAGATTTGAAAGTATGATTAATATATTCCTATATTGTTAGGTTAGTTAAAATTTCTTTTTGTTTTGTTTTGCAAATGAAATATATTGTAGGAGCTGTGCTAATTAGTTAGACGATATTATGAGATACTAAATTGGATATAGTGTATATAATTATTTTTGAAATTAAAAAATACTTTAAGGTTTTAATTGGTGTGACCAATTAATGAACCAAAGGAATAGAAAAAAAAAATTGAACAAAATTTCATTTGAATAATTGAATATATGAGAAGCAAAAGAAACATTATACGGAAAAAAAAATTATTTTTTTTTTTGTTTCTCATCAAATTTAAAGAAAAAAATAAAAGAAAAATATAATAGGATCCACATATCCTAAATTTGACAAAATTTTTCTCTTATTGATACACATTTTAAGAAATAAAAAATTATCTTAATTTTATTTTTGAAATGTAATTACTAATTGAAGCCTGAATCTTTTCTCTTACTTATAGGGCGATCTAGTAAGAAAGGCTTAACCAAATTTTTTAACAATGGGTTTGATTGGTAAGAAAACATTTTGGCCCAAATATTTTAGATTTTTTTTTTGTCTTAGTTTTATCCAAATATTTTAGAGTTTTAACTAAAGAACATGGTTTGTATCCCATGTTGGTTTAAGTAAAATGGTGATCTACATATTTTTCAGATTTTTAAGGCCGGACTTATTAAAGCTATATTAACTTAGTTGAATCAGAATGTTTAATCCTAAATTAAACATGCTACCAAACAGTTTTATTAAATAAACTAATAGTATCGATTGTACACAATATGATTTTGACTATTTTTAAATATATTTAAGAAATAATATTATAGGGGTTTAAACAACTAGCTAAAGATTTAAAATAAAAATTTTATATTAAAATATATGATTCTTTTTGTCAATAGTATAAGAACTTAAAATAGTTATAATAACTAAATTGGTGGTTCAGAATTTGTGTAAACAATATACAACTGTTGTAAACAAAATATTTCACCTTAAAAAATATATATATATATATATATACTTGGCTTTTGCTCATATAGACATTTGTTTATTACATACATTATCACATATCCATAAAGATCTATTATATAATTCAAATTATATCTAAATTACATTTAATTATACAGTTTCATTTGGTAAGAGAATGGGTTGTGTATGTATCAACTGGCAAAACCATATTTGCTTGTTATCAAATGCTACAAAGAATTTAATTTCACATAATTATTAGATATCTACCTAACTAAATGAATATAGTCTTTTGATTTATGAACTAATTGATTATGTTTAAAAAATGAAGAGTGAATGTAGCAATATATCTAATCGACACCAAAATTAGCTAACTAAGCTTATTGGCTCAATATTTTAAAAGACTATTTTGTCAGACCTTGTAGATGTTAGAAAAATGATTTTTAAAAATATATACATTTTATTTATAAATATCTTGTGTAATCCAATTTTAGTGTTGTAATACTTTTTTGACTATAATCTTTTTACAGTTTGAAAGGATTCTTTCAGATCTGAAAGGACTTCTCAGTCTCATGTATTCTCCTGAGTTGTTTCATGATATAACTTTAGTCTCTTCATCTCCTCCTTTTTTCTTTTTACTTCTGTCATTGTTTCTTCTAAACATGACATATCCTTTCTTCCATAAGCTGATTTTCTCATCCCTTAGCCAAGAAAAACATCTGGTAACTTCTTCTCATCTTCTTCTTCTCGGTATTTCAAAATCTCTACTTTTCTTTTGGATTTTCAAAGTTTTGAGTTAGGAAGATTTAGATACATTAATAAGTCAATTGGATGAGTTAGGTATGTTAACATTTTGCATAACGCAATAACTTGATTATTAATTAAATAAATTCATATATTTATTTCAAATTCTTTATAGTGTGCATTAACTCAATCAATTATTAACTAGTTAATTATAAAAAAAAACTATTCAAATTAGTATTACCTATGTATCATATAAAATATATAAATTTACTTATATATATTTTTTGCTTAATGTGATAACAAATTTGATATATGTTAATATTTAAGTTATATTTTAGTACAGACTGTTAAATGATTTTATTGTACTTTCAACATTTTATTTAACACGATAACTTAATTATTATATATGTAACTAACATGTATTGGAACAGGTTAATAATTATAGTATCATGCATATATTAGTCAATTTACATATAATTTTATGTTTTACACATATAGTATGTATTAAATGGTAATGAAAAATTTAGATGTATGTAAAAAAATATCTTACATATGCTTAATGGTAATCTCGACAATGTAACTTTATAAATAAATTTTCTTTTTTTATCATATTCATAAATGAGTAAACCAGATACTAAATTGTTAATTTTCATGTTAAAAAAATTGGATAAGACAAAAATGAAGAGACTGAAAAAGAAAATAAAATAAAGAGAAAGATTAGAAATAGAAGATATAAGCAACAAAATCGAATTAATAAAATATAAATAGTATTAGCAAATAGTGGAATGTGTAACTAAAAAATATCATGTTTTTGGGTATACAGGATACAAATATTAAAAAAAATGAAACCATATAACTATGAGCTAATTAACTCTTTATAAAAAAATGTAATTCAGTTTTGTTTTTGGGTTCGGTTTGATAGAATCCCAGTTCGGTTCAGCTTGATTTAATCAAGTGATCCACCTATTAACACGACACCGTTTCAAAGTTACTCAATTTGTGTGTAATAATATCATATTGTATCGTCTTCCTCGCGGAGAGTTTCAGTCTCAGCCACAAAAGTAACTCCGACTGTCGTCTTCCTCGCGTAGTGATGCTTCTTTCCGCAATCGCTTCTCAGACACTCCTCTCATCAAACCCAAATCTAATCTTCTCCAGTTCCATCCCAAACCCTAGACCATCCAACTCCTCTCTCAAACTACCCAATGCATCTTCCTCATCCTCATCATCTCCTCTATTCACCCTCCCCACACGCGGTCTCCGTTACGTTAACCAAACCGTATCCGATGGAGCATCAGAATCCGGAGGCTGCGTCGGTGGAGGAGAGACCATGGTGGCTTCAGCCTCAGCCATAGCTTCCGCGATTCGTGGAGCTTCAAAGACTCCTGTAGAGTTCACACAGATGATTGAGAAAGACCATCTCAAGACGAAGATCATCTTGCCAAGTCCAGACTTTCAACGTCTTTGTCTCGAGCAGTTGGATCTCTTTCGTCGAATCGTTGATCCAAACGCTGTTCTCTCGGTGCGTCTCTTTATCCATTTTTCGCAAAGTTTTAATCTTTTTTTATTTAAAGTTTTAATTTTTATTTGGGTTCAGATATATGTAAGACCAGCTGGTAGTTACGTGATGGATAGATTAGAGCTTCGTCGTGTTACATGTTACCCAAGTGTTAATGCTGGTGACGTTGTCATCTTGGTTGGTAACTTTGGTATCCCTGCTGGTTTACGAGCTGCTGAAGCATCGCTTTCTAGTCAACAAGTATGTGTTCGTTCTTCTTCCTCTGCGCATTTGCTTTAAAGATTCGAGCTTTCGTATTGTTTTTCATCAACATGATATGATGATGATAGGTTGAAGTTGTTAACAAGCATAGAGCGGCTGTGTTTCCAATGGTGAAACATCCGTTTGTTGTTGGTTTCTTGGTTGCTGAGTTACCAGTAGAAGCCGAGGAGGTGGAGGAGGAGGAAGAGGAGGGGAAATCGCTTGGTTTAAAGCATTTTCCTTCACCTGAGGAAGCTTATGCTTGGCCTGGTTCAGCTAATGCGAAGTCATCGAGAGTTGATAAACCTCCGTCTGTTAAGGTGTTCACTGCAGAGCAGAGATCATATGCTATTAATATTTCACGGACTCTCGCTATGGCGTATGTTATGGATCAGGTTTATCCTATGTTCTGTTTCTTCCTTTTGGCTCTGTGCTGTTGCTTGTCCGTCTTTGTTGGCCTTGTGTGTTTTTTGCTGTATCTTTAATCCTAATTATTCTTTTGTTTTTGATGGGTATGTTTAGAAAACGATGTTACTTCAACAGTCATCTTGGCAAAACAATGTGAGGATGAGTAAGCTAGTGGAGCAGGTACGAGCCACAAGCTTGTTAACTAAAACACACATAGATCTTATGTTAACGTCTCCTTTAGTTTATACTGAGATTTGTCTTCTTGATTTTTGTTGCAGATTCGTGGTCCGCTCTCTACCATTAGGACATTAAGTAAAATGCTCTCAACTCACACAAAGAGAAGTCAGGTCCTTGCACTAACTTTTGGCGAGAAGTGTTATTCTCCCTGAGTCGTTTAGTTGTCGGACTGACTTGGGTTTTCGTACCTTGAAGGTTTCACATGATATTGTTGAAGACTTAATAGTTCAAGGCGAACAAATAAGAGACACCCTTCAAGAACTTCAGGATGCAGTTCACTTGACAAAGGTTCTACCTTCTCTTACTTTGTCTCTTTTGACACTCTTTTTGTTCAGTTGCCTTCATAAATTTGTCTTAGATGCGTTGATCATGGGATTTCTTACATACAACACTCCTCGAGTTTGAGTTAATTTTTTGTTGTGTATTCATTAGCATTTCGTTTTTCAGGCTAATATAGTCCGCCACAACGAAGAAGCCTTGAAGAAGATTAACAAAACACATAATGAAACAATGAGATCAAATTATTCCGGTGACTATGAACATAAGGAACCCACTGATGGGTCGCAAATCCCAAGTATACGCCTTTCCCTGGGTTCTGGATCTGATGATTCAGAAATGCCTATGCCACCTCTGGCTCTGGCACCTCTACAGGCACACAGCATAAGGTATAAGCTCCCGAGCCATTAACTTAGCGACATGTTACAAAACTCACCTTGAAATAAAGCTTTGGGAGGGCTTATCTCTTTCATTTATGTCAGGAAGACCGTGCGACATTTCTAGTGTTCTTTTAGATATGGTCGAGACTGTGAGACCACTTGCCCTTACTCAGCAAAGAGTGGTGGAGCTAGGTGAAAACTCAGCATCCCTGCAAGTTGCTGTTGAAGAACCAGCTTTGAGGCAGGCTCTGAGCAACCTCATTGAAGGTGCCCTGTTACGCACTCATGTTGGAGGAAAAGTTGAAATTTTGTCGGCCAGTGCCCCTGCTGGTGGTAGTCTGGTAGTAATTGATGACGATGGTCCTGATATGCGCTATATGGTAAACAAGACCAAACTTATCTTCTGCTGCTATTTAATTCCTTCTTTCATGCCTGATAGATACCTTAGCAGTTTAATATGATAACTAAGGGTGGGCAAAAGTCACCTTATTGCTTCTTAACATTAAAGTGTTTAAAAGTGTTACATCAATGGCAATGCAGACGCAAATGCATTCGCTAACACCATTTGGAGCAGAACTCTTGTCGGAAAACATGGTTGAAGACAATATGACATGGAACTTTGTGGCGGGTTTAACCGTAGCCAGAGAGATCCTGGAGAGTTACGGATGCGTGCTCAGGGTTATATCACCTCGGATCCCCGATGCAGCCGTAGGAGCTGGCGGTACTCGTGTAGAGATATGGCTCCCTACCTTCACGGCAGCAGTATCTGAAGCCAATGAAGGATAAATTTAATGTCCATCACTTTGCCTTGTTAATCTTTTAGCCTCGAGTATTTTGCCTTGCCTATGTGTGTGGTGAAGCCAATGTATAGTCTATTTTTGTCATTTATTGATCATTGTGTAATAACAACTTAATATGTACATAACCCAAAGAGTCATATCTACATAGGTAGACTTTGTATTGTAACGTAAATATATATAGCTCTATTCTTGTGACAGCGATATAGGTTGACTTTGTAATGTGGACTTTTGAACAAAATGATTTATTACATGCACGTATAACCAGAAACACCACATTATACATGTAATTTCTTTTGCCAAAGGCAATTTATTAGTCTTGAAAGTGAAAATGCATGGTACATCTTTCTGTTATGTAGCTTGTGTTTCGTATTTGAACACAAAATGAACATATCACTTTAAAAAAATACTAGGATAGTACTTGCGCTTTTGCACATGATTAATTATCATTTAAAAATTAAACATTAAATTTTAAATTTTTAATATCTATAAATTTTTATAATTTAACATATGGTTAAAAATATAATTTTAATTTTTTTAGCTTTATCTTCAATTATTAAATTTTTTAATATTAGTGTCACACATTTTTCTTATGGTTTTTTTATTTAGTCAAATGACAAAATATCTACTATATATTAAAGGAGAAACAATTAGAGGTTATTTTGCTGGTNTATTAATATAGTAAACAATTCAAATATTTATCATTAAATTAATAATAAATCTATTATTAATAAAAATAACAAATAAATTTCCTTTTTAAAATGAAGGGTGAAAAATAAAAATTAACTAATATAATTTTTTATATATAAAAAATATATTTCTACATTTATGTTTTTGGCCAAAAATTAATGAATCATATTTTTTTTCAAAACATTTTAGAATCATTATACTTTAAGAAATAATTTTAGAATCATAA